>OVBI01000612.1:0-63013 GCA_900406495.1 Sisymbrium altissimum
ATTCTGGAAGACCCAAGTAGGTACCCGCACCTCCCTCGTTCATAATTCCAAGCTTATCTTTGATCGAAACATACGTAGTTAGAGGGATTTTGGCTCCGAAAGTCAAGGAGGACTTACTTAAATTGATAGAAATGATGAGATTTATTTGCTATGTTTTATGAAAAAAAAAAAGGGAAACCAAACTTGAAAATGTAGCTTTCATTTACATCCACGGAAATACATTATTCTGATTGTTATTATTTGTTAGTAAACAAATGAAATTGTTGTATAGTTTGAGATAGATATGTGAAAAGGAAGAAAAAGGAGCCGCAAAAAAAACAAAGAAGGAATTGGTCACACAGCTGTAAATTAGCCAAGCATAACTGAAAAATATCACAATGGCTCCTCCGAGTCAAAGTCGCCACGTCTTCCCCAAGAAATTCTTGACGTGTCTTCCTCAACTCCTTTGCGGTTTCCATGGTTTATTAACCATAAATCCCAAATTGCAAAATCTAGTACTAATCAGAATTTTAATCACTTAGAGACAGACAGAAGACGACAAAAGAGAAACCCAATATGGCAAGTTTATCCACTGCAGCTTTCCTTGGCAACAATGCATTCATCACAGGTGCAGCTCCAAACATTTTTAAAAAGAACTATATAGACTATATACCACTAGTTCTTAAATAACGAGAGGAAAAATAGACTATACCACTAATTCGTACACTTAAAAAAACTTTATAAGAATTTTAGAATTAAATGTGTTCGACGTCCACCTAGCATACTACAAGACGTGGTGAAAATTAGGCCACACTATACATGCAAAATTGGGGTGAGCGGATATAGTTTTGCAGGCTGATTAAGATACACTATACGATTAACGAATGGTGATCAATTCACAGAACTTGACAAGCTGAGAGCCATGTACTGGAGAATTCAAAAGAGAGACTCCGTGGCCGCTCAATAAAAAAGGGAGTACCTATTATAGAATATTGTAATTTGGTATTTTCAATTTTAAAATAAAAATTAGTTATAGCTAGTTTTTGAAAAAAAAATACACGTTTAAAATATCTATAAAAAAATGTTGGATTCCCCTAGAGAGACAGACTAGAATAAACATACTCAAACAAAAATAAGCAAGTACAAATTTCTGAAGCATTTTTGTTATAAAAATAAAAATATTCCAAAGCATTTATACTAAAACTCTTTAAAAATGAATTGAGTTTAATCTTACAAAAAAACATTTTAGAAAGTGATAGTAGTAATAATTCATTCTCAATAAACTTAATCCTAACGACAAAAGTAATTTACAAATTTTCGGAAGAAAAATATGATTGCCGAACTACGATGATTGTAGTTTACTAGTTTTCGTAAAGTTTGAATTGTTGTTACACAAGTGATATTGTTGAAACCCAAACATCTATTTTAGATTAGACTCTAAGCTCATCATGGGAATTCAACTTAAGACCTCATAAAATGCGAGTAAAATATCAATTATGTAGGCATCACATGCACACTCTAAATATAGCGACATTCGTATATATTCTAGAAGCAAAAAAGAATACCTTCTACAAAAAAAAAAAAAGAAAGAAAGAATACCTTCTCCTACAGGTTTTTTATGCTGGTTTCACTGTAGCTCATAAACTAAACTATCTTATCTTACCATTACCATACAATAACAACAACCACACAAAAAAGCATATCCATTCTATAACATAAAACTAAACTTTTTTCCTGACACAAGTATTCATTTACGATATCTTTATTAGTATCATAGTAATGGCTTTTTTTATTGTTTTATACAACGAAGAAGACTTGACCCGAATACCAAAAGACAAGCATCGACGCAATGATATTTCGATATTCTTTTTAATGCAAGTATATCATCAAAACTTTATGACATAATGGGCGAGAGAAAAATGGTGAATGTAGGCGTGACAGGTTGTAAATGGACAAAACTAAGGGCTAAGGTAAGCACAAAGGCATACGCAAAGCTGAAGGGTTACCGTGGCGCTATATCAGTAGTCGTTGTCTGTACTATTTTATATACGGGTACGAGTATGTCTATGTACGTGGGTATATATATAATCTTTTTATACTAAAAAGTATTTTGGAATATAAGATTTGTAGTTTCCTTGAATCAAAGACAAAAACTTGTTAAATCAGCTAGTATATATCTTTCTCATAGCCGATGTTATGAATATAATTTGGTCTACTTCTCCTTGAAACATCATATGAGTTTAACCACTTAAGTTGTCGTTTCTGAATTGATCTGGTATACGTATATCCGATTATAGGTCTTGCTTAATCTGATACAATCTCATTCAACCGGATATTAATTTAAATATAAATATTAAATTATTGATTTGATCTTGTGTTGAAAATTATGTGCGATCGATTTATCATATAATATATTACGTTAAAGAAAATATTCCCTTAAAATAATACAAACTCTTAGGTATTAATTATTTTGTAAAGCCTAATGTATGTTTGAACATGTTTTGTTTGTAAACAAATGTGTTAAAGTTTCAGGAAAAAAAAACACAAATGTTAAACCCAAAAAAAAAAAAAAAGAATTGAACATTCAAAACAGAATAGAACTATAAAAAGCAAATAACAGAAACGAAGATGGTGAGAGAGATACAGAGAAAGGTCCACGAAGAAAAATACAAAAGAAGAGGTAAAGCGTTGTTATTGGCGGAAAGAATCTAAGAGGTTGCTTTGAAGTCAGAAACGTCGACACGTGGCAGCATATGAAGACAATCCGCCGCTTAAACCACGAATGGTGACGGAAGGCTTCTTGTTTGCATGTGCAACCAATCTCCCTCTCTTTCTTACTAATTTTGGTTCTTCTTAGAAAAATAAAATAGATTAATATTGGTGAAGTGAAAAAGAAAAAAGAAAAAAGAAAAGATAAAAGATAAATATTGGCGATGTACAAAGATATACTTACAAGATTAAGACAACCATTTGAAAATTTACTCAACCCAATACAAACAACAATAAAGAATCATAATGCATATAATATTATATGTATGTTAAGGTAAAAACAATTTTTAAAACTTTGGTTGTTAAAATATTTATACCATATTTAAAGTTTTGTGAATTTTTTTAATCCAAAAAGAAATATTTTCAATTTTTGAAAATAAATTTTTAATCCAAAATTTTTTTTTTTAATTTTTTAAAAATAATTATTTTAAGTTCATGCTATTACTTCCATTTTATTATTCATATAACATTCATAATATTAAAGATAATTATCATTCAAGATCCAATGACTATTTCATGTAGTTACTTTGTATATTTTTTTATATATTTTCTACCATTAAAAAATTATAATTTTTGTAACTGTATATAAAGAGTTCTAGAAATCAGTTTAATATTACACTTTACATATCCATACTAGATCAGGATCCATACAATACATATATTAAAAATATGTTTAAATTTGAAATTTTATAATTCACTGAATTGTGATCTTTATATTTCGATTTAAAATTAAAATATGTGTTTTATTATATACAAACATTTATATATATAAATTCCAATAAAATGGTAAAAACTTTTAAAAATCACTCCTCCAAATAAATAAAAATATTTTAAAATAAAATTTAAATATTATAAATTTAAAATCTAATCTATTTGATGAATAAAAATAAGTTTAATTATTTTATGAATCTTAATTTTTGAGTCAAAAATTTTTCTTTTTCTAATAATCTTTTTTAATATCAATAAATATATATTTACAACGATATTTTAATTATATAAATTTAAAAATTAAAATATAATAAAATTGAATATAATAATATCAATTATTAAATTAATATATATATATATATATATATCAATAATTCAGTTTGTTTTTATTATCTTATTCTTTTTTTTTGTAAGAGAAAAACATAGAAAATATATGTCTACATGCTACTAATTTTTTAAATTTTATACATTATACACAAAGTTTATGAAAATGTTCTAATTTTCACCTTTTTTTACTAATTCTGTATTTTATAGTTTTACTTTTATATAGATTGTATTGCTATCATTCTTTACTATAAATTTAATAATATTCGCTTATATAGATTTTATAATCTAACTTTCTTACTTTACTAATCATTTTTTCTATTTTATAATTTTCATATTTCTTTACTTTACTTCTAATTTTCTATTTTATAAATTCTTATTTTATAAAAAATGATAGTTTTCATTTTATATCATTTTCTTATTTAGTTTTTAAAAATCAATACTTTAAAAGAAACTAACAAAAAATATAATTATTATAATATTTTTTGACACATATAATATAAATTAATAATAACACATATCAAAGTCTAGTGAATTATGATTTTTCTATATATTGTATTCACGTTAATCACATTCTATTTTATATTATAAAAACTTATATTAATTTTTTGTATTTTTGTTTTTATAAGATAAAATTAGCAAAATATCTCATTTAAATTTTGAAATTTGGAAACTACACTGTTAATTTTTTTTTTGAAAACTACACTTATTTATAGGTAATAAGACTCTTTTGACCATATTTTAATAAATAAAATTAAAAAATATTAATATTCTGATTAACTTATTTAAGATAAAAATATATTTAACTATTAAACATATTAAAAATATATAAATTAATAAAATTTGAAATATTTTAAAATTATCTCTAATAAAATCTATTTTGCTAATTAATTTTATATGAAGAGGTTACCTATTACTTTTATTATATTCATTATAGAGTTGTTTCTAAATAAAGTAAATAGTTTGATCAATTATAAAAATTTTAAGGATTAAGTTTAAATCAAATGAATATGTTTTCTTATCTTTAAGAGCAAAAAAAAATTAATAATAATAATTATAATAAAGGATTATAATGATCAACAATTTTTTTAAACAAAAACGGAAGCTAAAAATCCAAAATATGAAAATTTTAAGATATCAAATTCTAACTAAATTTGGATATTTTAAAATTTTAAATAAAATATATAAATACTAATTATATATTATTCATTTTATATAAAAAAATAATAAATTTATTGAAATGTTCAATTAGGTTAATTTCGTCATTTCACTTATAAAAAAATGTAGTTTTCCAAAGTATTAAAAAATAGTATAGCTTTCAAATATAATTTCATCATAAGGCATTTATCCAAATTTAATCTTTTCTTTTTATAAAGTAATATTCTTAAAAAAGTAAAAAAAAATTATAATTATTTTAACAGTTTTTGACACATAAAATCCAAAATAATTATAATATATATCAAAATCTGGTGAATTGTTAATTAATCTTATTCACATTGAACACATTCTACTTTATATTATAAAATATGGTATTAGAACAAGATTCGATTTTGAATTTTTATTTTAATCTTATACCTTTTTCTCAACAACAACAAAAACTTCTATTAATTTTCCACATAATCTTTATCAACCACCAGATTTTTACTAATATTTTCCTTACTTAAATTGTAAAATCAAGCACTACAAAAAAAGTCTTCACTCCGACAATCATTTCTGAAAACGTGAATTATCAAAAAAATTTGCTTTGCCTTTTTGAAAAATTATCAATTTCATTGGAAGTTTCTTGGAAATGTTTTGATGAACAATATTATAGGAATTTTATCGGAATAAGTCATCGGAAATTATCGGATCTAATAACAATTTTCGAGTGTTTTCTTTCGTTAGAATATCCTAAGAAATTTATCTGTACTTTGTCGGAGAGTTATATGTTTTAATAGAAAATAAATTGTCGGTATGTTCGTAGAGAATTTAATGAAAAATAATCAAGACTTTTCTCGGTTTGACATATTGGTTATTGAATATTTTCTGAAGAGATAATGATGAATTGAATCGTCGTGTTATCATTGGTACTCTCTGAAAAATTATCGATATCGATGACAATGCCTCGAAAACTTGTCGGAGGATTTGCCGTGTATAAGAGATTGATGACGACCAATGTCAATAATTTCCTAGTCTATAATTTTTTTTCCAAAAGAAAATCGATCAATCTAGTCGTCGATATATACTCCTATGTTAAAACTTTTTCACCATTCTCATCTGATCTCTTTAGAAATGCTTTTAAACTATTCATATCCAATCTCGAGTCGACGAAGGTATTAATATCTTAATCTTTTTTTAAAAAATTACATCATGCTTTCTATTTTTATAATATAATGGTTGTATAACGTTAGTTATGGAGATATAATAGAATTTGTTTTGCTAGATCTGGGGGGTTTTTTTCCTGTTCGTCGTGGTAGGAGATCGGTGGCTGCGGTTTGTGATCGAAGCATCTCATGGTGTCTCAATGTCGGTGAAGGATGGGTTGCCTCACCCACTTTCGTATTCTCTGTGGCTGAAATTCTTCTCCTAAATCAGATTGTAGGTGGCTAGGTATTGATAATGTCTTGGTGGCCCACCTAGCATTTGAAGATTGAGAATGTCTTCTTCAAAAAGTTAGCTACGACTTCTATGTTGTATCAGTTCTTTAATCTGATAAAATTATTTGTAAACCGCTTTCAATCTCTAGTTATAGATGAATTAGAAAATAATATATGATATTTTAGATAACTACAGTATTGTATACTAATCACACATAACAGTATAATTATTTCATATGGCTCATGTAACTAAATCGACGTGGTTTAGTTGAATTAGACTCCGTTCCACAGTTTTAATAAGATTTTTTGTTTTTGTTTTAATTAATTTTTTTTGTTTGATTCGTTGAAAAATTATCGGATTATTATGAATATTTTACGATAACTTTATCTCCATTTCAATTTTCCGACAATTTTCCGATGTAGCCAGTAATAATGTTTTATTTCTGACGACCGTTTCTAAAGATAATCTGAGAGATATTTCCATCAAAAAATTCTGACAAATTCACGTTAATTATTGTTTCCCGAGACTCAAACACCAACCAATTATTGGTTGTTGGTAATATGTCAAAGATCAAAGATTCTTTCCTAATCTTTTACCACTATTCTTTTCCATCAACTCCACCAACTTCTCTTTCTCATTTGCGGAGTTTTGAGCACAAAAGTTCTCTCCAGACATACTCAATTCATTTCTCTCATAACCAACTCTCTCAATTCAGTGTTAACAACATTTCTCACGGCTACAAAAAAAAAAGTAAACTACAAAATTCATCATCATTTCCTTTTTTCTTGTTTTTATTGTTTCATTTGCCGTCGTTTAGTACGAAAAGACCAGATCTATTACTTTTCAACATGTTTTAATCTCCAAGAATTACCTACAATCACCTGAATTCACATGTCCACTTAACACCAGCTTTTAGCTTGTCGTTCACTGCAGCAGTCATCAATTCAACCATTGATGTTCCTTTAAACACAAATCATGAAAAGAATACACAAAAGAGAGAAGAAAAAAGCTTGCAAATTCCAAAAACAACCAGGATTAAGTACAAGCCTATTCAAGATCATTCTTAACCCAGCCCACAACTCAAGCTTATCAAATCCAGAATCCACAAACCAATACCCTAACCCAGACCCAAACATAAACTAATGTATAATTGCAGCTTTAATCACATAAATCTTAACGTCAAACAAGATCTTCTGCTGATTCTCAATTTTCCAAAAATTTCATAACCAACCACACACATCATTCTTTATGCTTATCAACCATCTATTACAAGTTGATCCATGATTAAATCAGTATGGCTTCATGTTATACTCTTCCACACAACCATTATCAAAAAGGTTGGATTCAGTCTTCTTTTAAATCAAAGTGACCATATGTGTTTCTCAAATTGTACTCTATGTTGTAAATTTCTCTAAAGTCTTGATTTAAATCGTGTTTCTGTGTCGTATGCTTTTAGGTCATCCTAGTTTTTGATCATCCAAGCTAGAATTGTGTGGTGTAGAAAATGATGGTGAATAGTATAAACCCTATTCCATTTCACGATCACAATTAAAATTTGATCTAAGGTAAGGTAATTAAACATACAAAGAATATTAGTGGTTGTAATCTTCCTCCATCTTTAAAATTTTTTAAAACAAATTAAAAACCAAACTAAAGATCAGTAAAAAAAACAAGTCATTTACCTAATTCTAGTCTTAAACTCTAGGGCAAATAGATCAATCTCTAGAAACAGCACAAGAAAAGTTTGATGTGTTTATGTTTATAATACTAAATAGCCTACAAATCTATTATAATATGTTGTAGTACTTAGGAGATGATATACAATACATATGACTGATGCACTAAAAATCTATTGGATAAGAACAAAACTAATAACATATAAATAAATTATTTTAAAAATAACATTAGTCAGTGCCAAGCACTGAAACCTCCTAATTTATACAATAATAAATAAATGGACTCTCCAACTTATGACACATCAGTATTTTTAAACCAACTAAAACTTAACATGCATTTTTAAGGAACAATTTAATATTAAATTATTTAATTTAAATTTAAACAATTAAAAACCATTAAAATGTAAAAATAAAAGAAAAACATTAAAATGAACATAAAATAAATAAATTTTTTTTTAATTTAAAAATATCATGAATATTTTCATATTATGTTCCATGGTTTAATAGAACTAACATATATAATTTAATCTCAATATAAATAAAAAACAAATTTTATGATAAAAATATAAGAAAATAACTTTAAAATTTGAAGGAAAAAAAAACAGAACTGTAAAACTATAACATACAAAATAATCAATGAATAATTGAATAGATGGCCAATTATCATTTTTTTAAATAAAGAAAAAGAACAACATAAATAAATAAAATATACCAAATTCAAAAGTATATAAATAAACAATGAAATATATGTGAAAAAATAAAACTCAATATTGTAATAAAAAATATATTTATAAAATATTTATAATGCTGGGATTGATAGTAATGAAAACACACGAAAAAGTAAGTATATAATTATTCTTAGGATAATTAAAAAAAACTCTAAAAAAATAAAAATTCATACATAAATTTATAAAAAAAGCTGATAACCAAAATAATATAATTAAAAATATATTACATAATAGATATTAAAAATAACTCATGTATTACAATATGTTCTTTCTTACAAATCATTAGAGTTATCAAGAAAAAAGACGTAAAGTAGTACTAACAACAGAAATATCTTTAATATATATTAAATATTCAATTTTAAAATATTTATGCGTTTGCATGGATTTTTTTTCTATTTTAATCTATTAAAAAAACTTTCCAAAAGAAAACAATTTTAAATCCAATTTTACAGACTACTTAATCCATGAATCTTTTTTGATAGATCCTTAAACCCAACTACTAAGCACTTAGACAAAGAAAAACATAAAATTAATGGAAAAAATTTGATAATCATAAATCAAAGTAGAAGACAAAATGTTTTGAAAATTTCTTGTAAAAAATATAAGAGAAATAAATATTTTCTCAAAGCAAATAAAATAACACTTATTTTGTAATATTATGAAGTGTTATTCTCTTATTATATATAATATATATTAAAATATTATATATACATTTCAAAATTTCGTATATAAAAGCAAAGTCAAATTAAATCTAAATATCATGATATTTAAATTATGTTATCGAGATTTAAATCCGAGAATTTCATATATGTGGTGAGATAAAAAAGACACAAAATCACTTCTTTTTTGTCCATTTACTTTCACAATGTGACATAATTTGACTACAACACTACTTAGAACAAAAAGTAAATTATAATTGGATATTAACTATAAACAATTTACTTCACAATAAGCTTCCTAAGTAAAACAATTGACTGTTCAAAATGGTGTTTCAGATTACGATTAATTGGACATAGCAAAAGAGAAATGGAAGACGTCGCCAACATACACCAAACTCAACTCAGTTCATTACCCACACATTCACAAAGAGATTCAAAATCTTATGTTCTCACGTCGTCAAGATAAAGCTAGGGAAAATGATGACCTTGAATGGTGGAACTCAAATGTTCGACTCTGATCCTCGACTCTTTTTGAAACTAAATTTTATTATAGGTTTTCTATAAGTTCGGATTATTTTATCCAGACCACTTTATTATTTCTTTTGGTTAGATATAAAACCAGAATATTGTAAAATGGTAGAAATAAATTTTGGATCTTAGATATATTTCTCAGTTCTATTTAATATTAATTTACTCAAATTTTTAAATTTAATTAAATTTAAAAATATTTTAAAATAATACTTATTTAATAAACACACTTTTTCTGTTTCGAGCGTTTCATTTATAAATTTAATATATTACATAAAGCGCCAAAGGAATCGAAATAACACTGACAAAAACATTAAATGAATTCATACGATATTTACTTTATTTTTACTTTATATATATATATTAAATATTAAGTTTATAATCATAAATAAAAAACTCACAAATATAAACAATTTTTAATCTTTAAATTTTTAGTTGTTTATGTTAAAACCTCTAAAATTTATATTTTTCAAAAATCTTAGTGTGTTTTCTATTTTTTCTTTTCTGAAATTCTCACTTTTCAACCCCTCATCATAATTTTTCTCATTCATATATCTCCATAATTTTCACACCTTTTTCATATTTTAACACGATTTCTCTAATTTTTTTTTTCTCATAAAAATTGACAAAAGATATATATTTTTAAATGTAATTTCTTTATAAAAAGGGGGGGAGGGAATGTTCTAAAATATGTTATTTGGTAGTTGCATAAAGTATTGATGTATAGAAAATAAAAATGTTTATGTGAAAACTGTACAACATGTTTTGTAATAGATTATTTTAACTAGTTTTAATATTTTGTGAATTATAATAATTCTCCTTATAATTTATGTGTATATGTTTCATAGGACCTTTGTCAAGCTGAACTAGTTTTTTAAATTCTGTTAAAAAAAAAAAAATTCTTTCATAGCAAAAAGAAAAGTTAAACAAAAAATCTCGCAATGCATATATACAATGTTGTTCTAGGAAAGTAATTATTCCAGGTTGATAAAATCCGTATCTACGTCTTCCACTTGAATAGGAAAGTGGAAGTTTTTCAAATCTTTTGGTCAGATAAATTAAAAACCGACCGGGGAAACTTACTTTTGTAAAAGTGAGATTGCACATAGGAAATAGAAAGTTAATAATTGGAAATTTTATAAAATAAAAAAAGGTTAAGAAGCACCGCTTGGTCTCACCACTCAAGTTCGAACGTATGGCGCGTGGGCACAAACTCCTGTACCAACCTTTAGATACTAGCGGCACGAGGGGACTTCAATTTTCTCCGGTTTTTAAATTTTGATCAATTATAAATGTGTGTATTTATGTGGTTTTTTGGCACAGTTTAATGTCAAAACCAATGTCTTTTCTTACAAGATGAGAAAAAACAATATCTAAATAGAGCTTTAAATGTTCTAAATATTGATGAGCACAACATTTTTGTCAATATTGTCACAAATTTAAACGTTTGCCTTTTGTCTTCTTTGAAAAATCAAATGCTGAAAAACTGTTACACATCTCTTTTTCTTAAAAACTCTTGTCTTTGTCCTTTTCTTTTAGCTCAGTTAATTGAATGCTGCAAAAGAGAAACAGAATAACTTAAAACCAAATTTGCACTTATCGACCAAAAAAGGGTTCAATTCAGTCTAAGATATTTTATATTATAAAATTAATCATAGTTGTGAAAAAAACTTCCATATATATCATGGAACAAACTGGAACACACATGGGGCTCTCTTATTTAAGTTATTTTCTCTTCGGGTGATTTTTATCCATCTTTCTTATATAGTTTTATAACTACTATTGCTTTTAGAATTTAGAAAAGAAAATAAAAGAAGAGAGAGTCTTCTTGTATTTATCCTTCCTCGGAGTAACCCAAACGGTTTTTGATTAGATATTGGCCTGTTCATATGTTCCTCCTCTCTAAAAACCTAAACCTCTTTCATTAGAACAAAAGACCAACCTTGTGAAGAGATACATCTCTTATACTTCAGATCTACAAGCAAATTTTGACCATATTAAAATTGAGTTTTCTTCATCTGAAGTTGATGGGAATAGCTTTGGTCAGATCTCTTAATATGTTTTGAATCCTCTTTTTCCTTTTTGAGTAATCTAAACCTCGTGAAGCTCTTACCAATTCTGAAAAAGTTATATAGTAGTATATAAGATTATATGTTTATATGCATGGAGATGGATAGCCAGATAGTTTATGTTGTTTGAGGATTAGATTTATAGCCAAGTTGGGTTAATTTTTCCTTTTTCCTTGCCTCCTTACTCACATACAAACCCTATCTGTCCGTACAAAATACTAAAAAACCTAACTATCCTTCTCTCTCTCTCTCCAAAAGAGATTATCATTTCTACTTCCACGAGAGAGGATTATTCACGGATCCAACACACCAATGAAAAGCTTGCATGTAGCGACGAACGGCGGAGATCTGGCGGAGGATTGTGGAATACTCGCCGGAGACGCGGATGAGGCTGTTTTGATGGATGGAATGGATGAGGTCAGTAGGGAGATCTGGCTCGATGACCATGGAGGAGACCATAATCATGGCCATGGTCATGGTCATCATGAAGATGATGATTTGATTGTTCATCATGACCCTTCAATATTCTACGGAGATCTACCAACGCTTCCTGACTTCCCATGCATGTCGTCATCTTCGTCGTCTTCAACATCTCCAGCTCCTGTGAACGCAATCGTTTCATCAGCCTCTTCCTCTTCCGCAGCTTCTTCCTCAACTTCCTCAGCTGCTTCTTGGGCAATATTGAGATCTGACGGTGAAGATCCGGCTCAGAACCAAAACCAATACGGATCAGGAAACTGTGATGTTGACTCTTCCGCCGCATTGCAGTCGACTGCTTCCATGGAGATTCCGTTAGATAATAGTCAAGGTTTCGGTTGTGGCGAAGGCGGTGGTGATTGCATTGATATGATGGAGACTTTCGGGTACATGGATCTACTCGATAGCAATGAGTTCTTCGATACTTCAGCCATCTTTAGCCAAGACGATGACACACAAAACCCTAACTTGATGGACCAAACACTCGAGAGACAAGACCAGGTCGTTGTTCCAATAATGGAGAACAACAACAGTGGAGGAGACATGCAAATGATGAATTCTTCGTTGGAACAAGACGATGATCTTGCGACTGTGTTCTTGGAGTGGCTAAAGAACAACAAGGAGACTGTTTCGGCAGAGGATTTGAGGAAAGTGAAGATAAAGAAAGCAACTATTGAATCAGCGGCGAGAAGGCTAGGCGGTGGGAAAGAAGCGATGAAACAGCTTTTGAAGCTGATTCTTGAATGGGTCCAAACTAATCATCTACAAAGAAGACGCACCAACACCACCACCAACAGCAACAATCTCTCATATCAGCAATCATTTCAACAAGACCCTTTTCAAAACCCTAACCCTAATAGCAACAACAACCTAATCCCACCGCCTGATCAAAACTGTTTCTCACCTTCTACATGGGTTCCTCCTTCACAGGCACCACCACAACCGGCTTTTGTTTCGGATCCGGGTTTTGGATACATGCCTGCTCCGAATTATCCGCCTCAGGAGTATCTTCCTTTACTCGAATCTCCACCGTCATGGCCACCACCACCACAGTCTGGTCCCATGCCACATCAGCAATTCGCTATGCCAAACTCTCAGTATAGTCCATTTCAAGACCCTGGAGGCGGTTTCGCAGGATACAATATGAATCCGTATCAATATCCTTATGTTCCTCCTGGACAAATGAGAGATCAGAGACTGCTCCGTTTGTGTTCCTCAGCTACGAAAGAGGCTCGAAAGAAACGTATGGCGAGACAGAGGAGGTTCTTGTCTCACCACCATAGACACAACAACAACAGTAATTCGAGCCAGACTCAAATCGGAGAAAACTGTGCCACGGTGGCTCCTCAGCTTAACCCCGTAGCTACAACCGCCACTGGCGGGACATGGATGTACTGGCCTAATGTCCCAACTGTGCCACCACCGGGTTCAGCGCCATTACCGGCGATGGAGACTCAGTTACCTGCGATGGACCGAGCTGGCTCTGCTTCGGCTATGCCACGTCAGCAGGTGGTACCAGATCGCCGGCAGGTACGGTTCATGCAAAATCATCCTTCTCATTTACTTTCTAGGAACATGCAAAGAGTGGTGAAATATTGCACCTGGTGTTATGGTTGATGAAGACGATGTTGATTATGTTTGCAATGGAAATGAAATGGTTTTGATTTTGGGTTTGTTTTAATTTTGTTTGAGTATAGGGATGGAAACCAGAAAAGAACTTGCGGTTTCTCTTGCAGAAAGTCTTGAAGCAAAGCGACGTGGGTAACCTCGGTAGAATCGTCTTGCCAAAAGTAATCTTACTTCTAATTTCTTGTAGGCTTTGTTTTCCTTTTTTAATATTAGTTTCTATGTTTTAAGTAAAAATATTTTGTCATTTTTGTTATTTTAAGTTCACTTTTTGCTTAATTTTATTTAACTGAAGTAAAAATGCTTAATGTAAAACAGAAAGAAGCTGAAACGCACTTGCCGGAGCTAGAGGCAAGAGACGGCATCTCGCTGGCCATGGAAGACATTGGAACCTCTCGTGTTTGGAACATGCGCTATAGGTAATATTGCGATAATCAATGAACTTGTTAATTTTCAGTTTTTATTGATTAATTTGTTTCGTGTATTTTTCAAAATTGGAACATGGCCAATCTTTTTGGTAATTTGGTTGTTTATGAAACTTTTTCTTTAATTGGAATGCAGATTTTGGCCTAACAACAAAAGTAGGATGTATCTCCTCGAGAACACCGGTACGATATTAGAAATATAACACCCACCAATTAAATTTTGTTTTCTTAAAAATGCTTTTCTTTTATTTCTAATTTATTAATCTGTCTTATTTTCCATGACATTTTACAGGCGATTTTGTGAAAACAAATGGACTCCAAGAAGGTGATTTCATAGTCATATACTCCGATGTCAAGTGCGGGAAATATGTAAGAAAAAACGTGACATTTCTCTTCAATTTTCACAATATTAAACTCTTATTATTACTTTCTGTTAGAATAATTAATCTCATAAAACTAATATTATGACAGTTGATACGAGGGGTTAAAGTAAGACAACCGGCGGGTCAAAAGCCGGAGGTTCCGCCGCCGTCGTCAGCAGCTGCCACGAAGAGACAAAGCAAGTCGCAAAGGAGCATTAATAATAACTCTCCATCGGCAAATATGGTGGCTTCACCAACTTCTCAAGCAGTTAAATGAAAACAAAATATATAAATACTGTATTATTATTATGTACCAAACAATAAAGAGGCAAAAAAGGAAAACATGGCAGCGTACCTGAGTGTGCCACTTCTCGTGCATGCATGGGATCTCGAAGACAGATGGAGGGTCATGATTAAAGCAGTTTTGTCGAGGTCCGGGTTTTTACTCCATTTTTCTTTTTTTTCTACTCGAGTCGTTTTTAATAACTCTCTTTTTTTCCTCTTTACCTTCAGAATATTGTAGAGATAATTAATTCTGAAAATGGTGTTTGTGTTATATCTTAGAGGAAATTATTACAGTTTCTTTTGTTGTAATTTTTTGGATTTTACCCATGATGCACTGAGCTGACATATCGTTCTGACTTCTGAGGTGAACGTTTTATGCGTGTGATGTTTTTATGGACGATGATAATTGATATTGTACGCAGTTATTCATAAAGGAGTTCGTCATATAAGCCTTCGACCTATATAAATTATGCAACAAGCCAACAATTAATGGTTCTTACTTCTCTACCTATACTCCGTATTCATTCGCCGGATCTACATCTGCTCCACCTTTTATTGGCATATAAAATGGTCAACAAATACCTCTAATTTATGTTCGTGGAAGTCTGGAACATCGCTTCAGCTGCTTCCATGGGTCGGATAGTTGCACTAGCCCATGGGCTAACTACATTTGGTGACTCAACCCGTCTCTCTCTCTAATGGGAGATTGGCTACTTAAGCATTGGGCCTAAGAGCATGATCAAAGGAGAAATTTTTATGGGATTCTTAATTGATTTTTAATCATAAATTTTACTTTAAGAACTCTGAAATAAAAACTTTTTTTTATAACCTCCAACGGTAGAATTCTAATAAGAAAATAAAAATAATAAGTACGTTTCATTTGAACGAACTGAGCTGTAGGAAGCACACTGATTAACCCCTAAACGATGTCTTGTCCCTTTGCAACCTGACCAAAGATTGTCAACTTCTCATTCAGATATGTGATCTGAGAAGAGACAATGAAAAACTCGAATCCTCGTGCTCGTTTTTAGCTTTCCGAGTTCCCACCATAAATTCTTCCTGTTTTAAACTGATCAAGACAGACAGAGATCAGAAGAAAGATACAATGGACGGAAAAAAAAAACACTCTAAATGAAAAAAACATATGGGCATATTGTGAGACTAAAACTCACAGCTAACCATGGGACATTTGTATGCTTCATTCCTGGGAAGGCTGCATCTTACACAGAACCTCTGGTCCAACGTCTGCGGAGAAGAGGACAAAGACAACCAATAGCACAGCCAAGCTGTAACTGACGATGTTGGTTTTTATGCTTATACGAGAAAGTCCCTTCTTCTTCTTAGTTTGCTGCAACAGAGCTTGAGGTTTGATCTTTGCCATCAGTTTTGCAGAGATGGTTTCGTTTTGCAGAGATGGTTTCGTTTCCGATGTATTACATAATTTTTATAAATGATCGAGTGTGATAAAATCATTTCAAATGGACGAGACAAGAGATATCGGGGAAAAAGTTCGGAGGTAGCAAAACGCTCAAATTCCCCTATCTAATAAAACTCTGACACGTATCATTTAAAACCCGATTCTTAAGCTCCTTCCATAAGAAACATTTCTTGGTTTATTAAGTAATTTTTATTTATTTTAATTCTTAAATAGTTTAAGAATCTGAGGTAAGAAACACCGTTGATGATGGTCTAAGAGTCCTGTAAAACATTTTATTTCTCCTCATTTTAATTTTAATAGTACAATTTTCTATATAGGGAATAATTCTTTTCTTCTTTATGCCATGTCATCAGTTATAAAAAAAATTGTTTGATTTGGATATCTAGATATTTCAAATTTAAGACAAATATTCAAAAATTGGATATCTGAATCCAAATCTGGATAACTATAAACATCTATCCATATATTAGAATATTTATAAAATATTTGAATATCCAAATCTGTTTTAGGTTTATAATGGTTGCTGTTTTTATTTTAAAATATAAACATAATCTACAAAAAATATTTGGTCTTTTTTTATTTTTTTCTTGTTTTTGTTTTCTTTTATCAGTTTTTAGGTTTTCTGATCTATAATCAAAGGAAAACTACATTGTCTCTGACCTCCTTTAATGATATATGTATATTTGAAGATATTATTATACTGATTCAAAACAAAGTTTTATAATATTAGTTTTTTATTTGTTTGACTTAAGTTATTTTCTGTAGAAAAAATATTCAACTTACGAATTTTTAAATAATATGATCTTTTTATATAGAAAATATAAAATTTTGGTGGACTAATTTATTTTTAGCATTAAAACAAGAAAAGAATGTAACAATTTCAACTAAATAGATTCAAAATAAAAATGTAAAGAAGTTATCAAACAGCTAATAAAAATAGAATAACAATAAAAATAACATAAGAAATACAAAAAAAATACAAGACTTTCAATTCTATCACAGTTTGAAAAATGAATTTCTAGTTTTTTTTTTCTTTTTGAGATCGATCTTTATCAGTATAGCATAAGGCTTTTGATAAACAGAAGCGTCTAATACAATGTAAGGGCAGTTGGTTCTTATTGCTTTTAAGTAGAGTTGTCAATTGTTAATATCATATTTTTGCATGCTCGTAACAGCCAAGGCCCAAAATTTTTGCAGATCGTAGGGTAAAAACAAACTTTTAGGCATTTTTGAAATATTATAAACTTAAAATTTGGGTCTTTTAGAAAACAAAATCCATTATTTTTTTCAAATTTTGGATTTTTTTTAACTTATAAACAGTTAAAAAAGCAAAAAAAAAATTAAATTTGGACCTTTTTTAAAAAAAAAATTTCATACTGAACCCTCATTTACAAAGAATTTTTAAAAAAATTTTGCAGATCTCTGAGCCGTCGCACCTTTGCCCATCTCATTTGAACCGGTCCTTCTCGTAATCCATAATAATACCAAAATGTATAAGTTACTTGTTTCTTTATCAATCAAATGAATGAGATACAAAAAATTAAATCACAAAATAAGAGAGTTTTTAGTTAAAGAGTTTGTTGGTGTTGTTATAATTGTTACCTAAGAAAATACTCCAAAAACTATCAGCAAATGCATACACTTAACTAGTTATCAGAAAATTAAAGATTTTAGTATTCAAAATGGGTAAAAATTAATCTGACTAAAATATAATTCAAAAATCAATTCTCTTTAAAATCTTTACAATTTAAAAACTGTTATATATATGTAACTTTTTAAGCATTAAATCTATATGTGTCTATAAAAACAAGTTGTACAACAAGTTAAACAAATGAAAAGCGATTAAAATTTTACACACAAAGAATGAAACATTGTCCTCCTTCTCTCTTTTTGTAGATCTTTATTTGGTTGTCGTGGTTCGGCTCTGGTGGCTTCCACAGCACCAGAGTCGTGTTTCTTTGTTTTTTTTGTTTGTTCTGGTGGTTTCTTTGCTGCTTGTAGCTATGTATAGGGGTCGGTTCTTCTTCTGAGATGTGGCTCCAGTGCGGTAGATATTGGAGACGCGTGAAGTCTTTGGTCTCTGAAAGGTGGTTCTAGAGTTCTTGGATCTTGAAATGGAAAATGTATGACTGGTTTTTACCTGTTACATCAGGTCATGTTTTAAAAATAAATCTCAGATCTCCTTTTTCTCTTCACCGTTTTTATTCTCGAAGATTCAATCCGTGTCTTTTCTCTCTTGGTCTCTCTTATCTCTAGCCTTGTACCGGCTCCTCGTGTATAGTTTATGGGTTTTTTTTTATTTCAATTTGGGCCATGCGATTGTTTGTGTTGTTGCGTAGCTCCTCTCCTAACAAGCAGATTCCGAAATCCAGTCTTGGATTAGAGCGGTTTCTGAGTGGGTTGTGCAAATCTCAATTCTCATAATTTCAATAAATTAGGAGCTTTTAATAAGGTTCTTGTTGATTTCTAATCTTTAGGCTTATTAATGCTTTACGGGTTATTATCTTGCATCTTCTTTGTCGATTTTGCGGTTCAATATTGTTTGAGGTTATTGTGTTGTGTTGTTTTAATCTTCCGGGGTTGTAATTGTTAAAACGCAAGCTAATGTCTCCAGAATTGTTTCACTTAAACCGCCGGCATGGACTCTCTTTTTTGGGTTTTAGATTTCCTCTTTTGAGCTTTGTAATGTTTGGTTGAATGTTTAATAAAATTTCAGATGAAAAATAAAAAATATGTGTCTATAAAACTAGATTTAGTGTTATTCTAGGATTTTTCTATTTAAGATTAAGAGATACAATTTTCTTTGAATTTTTTCTATTAATAATATGTAAATTAAGATTAGTAAAAAAAATTCGTGGACCTATCCACACTGAATCTGATACATAATTTATGAAGATGGATTTCTATTCATCTACGTGTGGCGCTTTAGGTACATGTCGACTATATGAATACATCATCTTTAATTATATTCCATTAATAAAACAAAAAAACTGCACTGCATAGAATAATAGAGAGATTCAAGATTATTGACCTGCCTGGACCTACTATTAAGGCATGACTCATGAGTGAGAGGGTTGAAACTTGAAAACATATGACTTAATGAGAAACAATTTTTTTTTTTTCTTAAAGTGGAATTAATGAAGAATATCTGATGTTATGAAAGTGAAGTTGATTACAAAAGGAGCAGCGTGGGAGGGGAACAGTTTTAGTTGTTGATAAAGACCTGACATAGTTGTGTCTTAATCTAATCAGAGATTCCTCATGCTTTTATCTTTCTTCTTCTATAAAGTTCCATGAGATTTATATCTGGAAAACTTACGTTTCAAATTGCTCTTATTATGTGGTCTTGTTATGATCAAGTTTGACTTCTATGAGGATCTAGACTTCTTTTTGCTTTTTTTTTTGAACTATTGAGATGATAACAAGACGAATTAATATTTGCTACCAATGAAAAAGTACAATTAGCATACAAATCTAAAATGTTTTTTCGATACCGACCGGATCGTGGACCGTTGTGCTCGATTGCCACCCTTTAAATTTCGAAATGAGCAATACACAAAAGGACATATAGACTCACTTATGTTTCATCTTTCCCCATTTTCTATTTCTTCAAAGTTTTGGCTCTTTCCACGTTCTATTGGGGTCCTTCCTTACAAGTTACAACAAATTGTCTTCTAGAAAAACAAAAAACAATCTAAAACTCCTACACCTTCTCCATCATCCACCGTTGATTCACTTATCTTCTTGTCTTCGGTGACTCAAGTACGGTCAAGATTCAAAATGAGTAGGGAACATCCGCTGAGTCACAAACACAGAAAAGACTTCACTTTGGTAAACATATTTTATCATTTTGGCAGGAAAAAGTCTTAATTCGAAATTTGAGCGTGCTAATAGTTTAATCAATTAAAGGGACAAAGAAAAGCAACTTTATAAATTCAGTAGTAATCAGTAGATTTATACCATTCTTGTCCATCGCTTTGAGTTTTTTTTTTCAAACACTTTATTTTTTACTTTCTAATAAAAGAAAAAAAAGACACTAACTTTTGGTGACATCCAACGGTAAACAATCAATCTGGTTTGAGTTAGAATCATAGCCGTTTACATGTTTGACTAAAGTGCTTACAAAGTGATTGACCCACTCTTACTGCTACAAAGGAGCTGCCTTGAAACCCAAAGCCATCACCTTTCCCCTTCTCTTACCTCTCTCTTTCTCTCTTGTGAGAAGTGAGCATGGATTCACTGAGATTTCTTCACGTTTTCTTCTTCTTTGAGCTGATTCTCTACTGTCATTGTGGAACATCTCTCTCTGGCTCTTCTGATGTGAAGCTTCTTGTGGGAAAGATCAAATCTTCACTACAAGGAAACAGTGAGAGCTTACTCTTGTCTTCTTGGAACTCTTCTGTTCCTGTTTGTCAATGGAGAGGAGTAAAATGGGTGTTTTCAGATGGGTCTCCACTTCAATGTACTGACCTCTCTTCACCACAATGGACCAACTTCTCTCTCTTCAACGACTCTTCACTTCACCTTCTCTCTCTCCAGCTCCCTTCTGCTAATCTCACTGGCTCACTCCCTAGAGAGCTTGGTGCGTTCTCTATGCTTCAAAGTGTGTTCCTCAACATCAACTCCTTAAGTGGGTCAATCCCTCTTGAGCTTGGTTACACTTCTTCTCTCTCTGATGTTGATTTGAGTGGTAATGCTTTAACTGGGGTTTTGCCACCATCTATATGGAACCTCTGTGATAAGCTGGTCTCTCTCAAGATTCATGGTAATGCCTTGTCTGGAGTCTTGCCTGAGCCTGCTTTACCTAACTCGACTTGTAGTAATCTCCAAGTTCTTGATTTGGGTGGTAATAAGTTCTCAGGTGAGTTCCCTGAGTATGTTACCAGGTTCAAAGGTTTGAAATCACTTGATCTTTCAAGTAATGTCTTTGAAGGTCCTGTTCCTGATGGTTTAGCTGTATTACAACTAGAAAGTCTCAATCTTTCTCACAATAACTTTAGTGGGATGTTGCCAAGTTTTGGTGAATCAAAGTTTGGAGCAGAATCTTTTGAAGGGAACAGTCCTAGCCTTTGTGGTCTGCCTTTGAAGCCCTGTCTAGGTTCCTCTAGGTTGAGTCCTGGTGCTGTTGCTGGTCTGGTGATTGGTTTAATGTCAGGGGCTGTTGTAGTGGCCTCGTTGTTAATAGGGTATTTGCAGAACAAGAAAAGAAAGAATAGTATAGAGAGTGAAGATGATTTGGAAGAAGGTGATGAAGAAGATGAAATCGATGGTGGTGGTGAAGGGAAGTTAGTTGTGTTCCAAGGTGGTGAGCATCTGACGTTGGAAGAGGTTTTGAATGCGACGGGTCAAGTTATGGAGAAGACTAACTATGGTACAGTGTATAAGGCAAAGCTTAGTGATGGAGGGAATATTGCATTGAGGCTATTAAGAGAAGGTACTTGCAAGGACAGAAGCTCTTGTCTGCCTGTTATAAAGCAATTGGGACGTATTCGGCATGAGAATCTGGTTCCGTTGAGAGCTTTCTATCAGGGAAAGAGAGGAGAAAAGCTTCTCATATATGACTACATTCCCAACATAAGCTTACATGATTTGTTGCACGGTATTTGCTTTACTCATTCATCTTCTTCCCATTGATCAGCTCGTGTTTGGTATACGTATGTTGTAATTTGTTGTTTTAATAATGTGCAGAGAGTAAACCAGGAAAGCCACCTCTAAATTGGGCCAGGAGACACAAGATTGCACTTGGAATAGCAAGAGGACTTGCTTATCTTCATACCGGACAAGAAGTTCCTGTCATCCATGGAAACATCAGATCAAAGAACGTGCTCGTGGACGACTTTTTCTTTGCTAGGCTAACTGAATTTGGTCTTGATAAGATAATGGTACAAGCAGTAGCTGATGAGATCGTTTCGCAGGCGAAATCCGACGGCTACAAAGCACCTGAACTCCACAAGATGAAGAAATGCAATCCAAGAAGCGATGTTTACGCCTTTGGGATCCTTCTCTTGGAGATATTGATGGGTAAGAAACCTGGAAAGAGTGGAAGAAACAATAGTGAGTATGTGGATCTTCCTTCTTTGGTTAAAGCTGCAGTGTTGGAGGAGACCACAATGGAAGTTTTCGACTTGGAGGCAATGAAAGGAATCAGAAGTCCAATGGAAGAAGGTTTGGTTCATGCATTGAAGTTAGCAATGGGATGCTGTGCTCCTGTTACAACAGTAAGACCTACCATGGAAGAAGTTGTGAAGCAGTTGGAAGAGAACAGGCCGAGGAATAGATCAGCGTTGTACAGTCCTACAGAAACGAGAAGCGACGCTGAAACTCCATTCTGAAGTCTATCTCTTTTACACAAGCTTTTTTTTTTGTGATTTCTCACTTTAGTTGGCTATATGCATTTGTTTCATAGGAAAGAAACCATTCTGATTTGATTTTGATTTTATCTATATTTGTCAATGAGAATGGTGTAACACAACACAATCAGTTAAAAAGAAGCATTACATTGATAGAAGAATATATGATACAATGATAATACACCAAAGGAGTAGTAAGGAAGAAGAAGAAGAAGAAGAAGAAGAATGCACTGTACTACAATTTGGAGTCGAACACTATGGCTCATGAAAGCTGGCCAAGGTTGACGAGTAGAAGCTGATAGGAGAGTCTACGATGGTACAAGAGAAGAGGAAAAAAAAAAGACACAATGAAAATGTAAAAAAAACGGGAACGAAGAAAACAAGTTATTTTTCTTCTTTGTTTCCCTTAGCTATTCAGTTATCTTCTTTGGTTTTGAGAGGGTTAAACAATTAGCTAACACCGCATACCGATCCTGCATTTAAGGGCACCAGAGCTGTATGTAAGCATACTTACAACAGAAGATGGTTTAGCTCCCAAGCTAGAGGCTCTAGCATAGCTTGCAGGAGTAGCTGCTCCAGATTTAGTGAAGTAAGCACCATTGAGCATTAAGTCTCCCTGCGATCTCCAGTTCCATTGCTTCCAGTCTCCTTGCCATGTACCAACCCTCTTTGTCACCTGCCACAAACCAATACAATATTCAGATATATGTCCTACTTCATACAGAGTGTGTGTAGACAAAGATCAAAATGTACTTATTGTATACCTCTTTTGCAAAAGGGTTTCCTGGAGCAAGGAACCGATTGCCTTGGCTGTTGATGGTTGGGTTAGCACTTCCACCAATTGCATACATTACCCAGTGAGTGTAATCATTGTTCACAACATGGAAATAACCGTGCCTACACCTGAAGTAACAATATCAGAAGAATCAGCACTCTTGATTCCTAATGTACAATCAGAGGAAAAAAATAGGAAATAAAGTAAGATAAGAACCTTGGCATTCTCTGTATAAGCCCCTCTCCAAAATGGTTGTATGCTATTGTCACTTGCATCATCTTGTCTCTCGTGTATGAATCACTATGCCCCATCAACATAACCTGCATTCCAAGTCAAGAAATATTCTTCTCAGCTCTTGAAAAATTCACAAGAAGGAAAAAAATGTAACCAAAGCTGATTATCTGTAATGCTTAGGCTAGAGAGAAACTAACCTCGTTGTGATGCGTAAGATAGTTGTTGGAGATAGTAATGGCAGTAGATCCCATAATAGCATCAACCAAACCATCAGCACAATTAGACAAAGAGTTATGATCAATCCAAATATGACTCCCACCAAAAATCGAAATGGCGTCACCGTCAGCCATCGTCCTCCACCCATAATGCGACGGCGAGCTTCTCACCATAGCGTTACCAGTCCGTCTACAATCATGTATATTAATGCCATGAATAATAATGTTCGTCACGTACTGTATCGTGATACACGCGCCACCCGCTATAGCTACGTTCGCTCCTCTTCCGTCAATGGTCTTGAAGCTGTTCATGATCAGTTCTTGCTTTAACGTGATCACCATGTCACGTTTGAACACGATCCATAATGGTCGGTCTTGGATCACTGCGTGTCGTAACGTTCCTGGTCTAGGGTTAACCGCGTCGTTGTCTGATGGATCTGTGACTACGTAGTAACGACCGTCACGACCTCCTATTGCGTTGCGACCGAAACCTATCGCGCAGTTCGCGAGACGTTTTCTTCGTAGGTGCCAGTTTCGGTCGCATCTCCAACAGTCGTCTATTGGGTTTCCCGTGGCGCATGAGAAGAATCCTAACTTTCTCCTCTCCGTACTGTTCTTTATCGTCCTGCACCACGAGAAAGTCAAATTCAGTCAAATTAACAAAATGAGAGGTAAGTTTTTAATTATTATCAAATTGATCCATAAAGTTTTTGATTGGATGAAAAGCCCCCCTTTGTGTTCAACTTTATCACGTGGGGAGGACCAACAAGGAAGGAGGGACCCATGTGGTGTAATAAATGTGAACTTAAAAGAAATAAAAATACGGAGTCATGTAACTTGTGATACGGACGATACGGAAAACTTTAGATCATTCTTTCCTAAAAGAAAAAATAATTTCTATTTCTGTGATAGCCTAAATAAATGTGGAACCTCTAGCATCAGATGTATTTATATACACAAATATGTGTATGCATTATACAACAATACATTAATGTTGCCCAAAAAAAAAAACAACTATACATTAATTACTTTTTTGAGTCGGTGGAAAATAGCGACGATAGAGGCGCTTTAAATGGCGATCACGGCGTGTCTGTGTCACATATATCTAGTTGTAAGAACTTCTGGCCCATAAAGAGGTTTCTCAATTAAATATCGAGAATTAACATTTATAGGAAAGAACTCTTTAATTATGGGAGTTATGGGTGTAACTTATGTAAGTCAATTTAAGGAAGATATCACAACTTTTTGATTATCTGAAACGTTATTAATATGCAAGTGAGATGGACAGAACGTTCGAAACATACAATAAAAATGTCCAAACCATTACTAACTAAAATCATTTTTTCATTTTTTGCGGAGATAAATATTAATTAACTTTTTTTTGTTGAAATGCTTTGAAAGAGAATCAATCTTACATATCGACCATTGCAGCTATGTCTTCTGGGTTTTTAACGGCGTGTTCATTCCATGCACCGTCACTTAACCTGAGAAACAGAGCATTCAACGACACCGTATAAGCATTACTGAGGAAGAAGTCTCGTTAATCAAATCTGGACGGCTCAGATTGAACAAGAAGTTAAAAACTCACTTATCAACCGTTGATGAATTGGTCGTCGAGCTCTGAGACTTTAGCTCCTCTGATTCGTGAGCTCTATTACACAAAAATGCAGAGACATATGGTTACTTCTACACTTTCACTAACAACGAATTAGTAAAAAGATTCAAGAAAACTCTGAGCTTACAATGTCGATGCATTGACACAGACAAAGAATGCTAGAATAACTAGAGTTGCTGAGAGAGCTAAGACACTTCTCGAGACCGCCATTGTTGTAACTTGAAGCTCTCTCTCCTTTGTGTATAATGAAGAAGAAGAATAAAGGAAGGAGAGAGAGAGAGAGAAAGAGAGGTGTAACTTGGAGAAGCTGAAGATTATAATCTGCTTATATATAGGCAAGCAACGAAGGTGGGAAGAAGGCGCTTAACTCCGTTAAACTACTATTCGGCTCGACGTTAGAATTTCTGTTACGGCGGGAACATAATTTTTTAACGCCGTCTTATAACTGTTGTCTTCCGTGATATTAGGTTGAATCATTTGTTTGACTTTAAAACATTATTCACAGCCTCAACCAAATTGATTTTTATTTTGGGTGGGTAAAATACCACTTTTGCGGTTCCTTCTTACCAAACTTTTTATACTTCTCGAAATCTTAAAAGTTTTATTTGTTTTCTTGACTTTTGTGAGAGCGCATATTTTGTAGTATTTGAAGTAATATTTGTAATGTTTTAATAGTATTTTTCACATGTATTGAAAACGTTAAGAATAATATCTTCAACATACGGTACAATTACTATATTGTTATACGTTAACTAAGATGTTTCCCGCCCTCTGCGCGGGTTTATTATTTTTGGTTGTTATTTAATTTTTGTTTTTGTTTTTGTAATAATCATTTTTGTGTTTTGTCGTTATTGTGTCTCACCACTGTTATAAAAAAATTTCTTTTCATTCTTTACCATATTAATTTTGCTAGAAATTTTATTATTATTATTTATATAATTTTCATTGTCGTCAAAAAATAAATTTTTATGTATGCTAATCTCTTTTTGTCTTTTCTTTTTTTACTCTTTTTTAGTTATTTTCTCTTTATTTCTAAAATTGGGAAAGTGGTGATTGATAATATTACTATGCTTTTTGCAAGCTCGTGCTTTAATTTTTTTTAAAAATGTTATATAATTAGGTGTTTAATTTAATGCGAGTGTCCAAAATTGTATTTGTTCGTTTTTGTTCTCAGTCTGTTCCATGTTTTTGGACTCGTTGATTCACTACAATTGGAACTATTTTAGAGATGGGTTTCTAATAATTACACGAATTTTGTTCTGTTATTTTGTTGGGTGACAGAGATTTGAATTGTTGGTTAAAATTGCTATTTGATGTGTTAAAAGGAGCAGTTATAGTGGTACACTTTGGAATATTATTTGCAAAAATACAACTGCCTCTTCTTTCTGAATGTTATATAGTGCTATGGTTTGCCGTGATCTTTATACAAAATTATGGATATTTTGGTGTTTTTTTATAGGGATAAGTTCTAATTTAGGTTATGATCTTTTGTGGATATTTAATTTGTGATGCTTGGCGACAGAAATATGTATTTTAGTCATGTTTGTGATGCCACTCAAACCTCTTTTTGTTTTGGTCATTTTTTGTTTTATCGTCATTATTTTTTTTTGATGTTGGTGATTTTCCTAGTACCGGATTCAGGTTTTTAATGCTTTTTTTTTTCTTTTTTTTCAGTCAAACCACTTAATTTTGGATCATCTACTTTACTAAAAGATATAATTAATGTTTATAAAAATTAACTTTCCACATCTGGCCAAATCAAGTTTCAAGTGAGACTGGGGTACCAAATCCTTTGGATGAACAAAGCGGCTCGGTTGTTAATGCCTTCGTTTTGTCTTTCGACTAAGAATCGTTATGCTTATTCATGTGAGAAGATTGCCTTCTGATTCAGTGCAGACATGTTCGAATCTCTTTAGTTTGATCTTTCACCATTCTTCGTCCTTAAAGTTGGGTGTCATCGGGTTTGGATCGTTCACTCCGAAAATCTACTTCACAGATATGGTCGATCATTTACGAATCTATCTAGGTATGTAAAAGTCACTTTCATTAACAACACTGCATCTAGGAAAAAACTACGTCTCTTTGTCTTGGTACATATGAAACTTTGGATTTCAAGAATTAAATAATAAATTACTTTAAGTTTCATTTTATCAATGATTGGCCCTATATATCTTTTATAAATCTTGAATCTCTAGAAATTTAGAATCTTTGTTAGTGTGTAATTACGATTTCTTGGGTTGTTTGAGTCTATTTTTTTTTGTTTTGATTATAACAACTTGTTACTTTGAGTATCATTGGTGTTGTAATTATACTTTTGTATGTTTCTCTATCTTAAGATATTGTCTCTTGAAAAATCCTATTTTCTGGCAGATTTATTTCTGAGGATATACATTTTTCCCTTCAGTTATAATAAAAATTCTAGATGATCCATAATATCTTGATGTCTAACAGTGGAGCATTTGGAAGTATTTTTCATAGGCTGAGTATTTTTTTGGTTTAACTGATTTGTTTCTGGTTATATATGTTTGGTTTATGTAGTGTGTAGTGTTTTGTTTTGTTGCTTTACTGTTTAAGTTTCTATTGATTGTGATTGGATAATGGCTATTTATTTTTCATATTTTAGTGTTGTGGACATTATATTGAGAATCTTTTTGTTCTATTTATAATTGAAACTTTGTGGTGATTTTTTTTATGAAGACTATTAAATAGTATTCTTTATATTTTACTGTTTTTGGTTGGTTTATTTAGTTTTGAATTTAGATTTATTAAGATGGTAGGTTGTTTGTTTATTTCAGTCATTTTTTTTATAAGCTGGAATCATGAAGTAGAACCCAAAATTATGTTTTAAGGAGACGAAATGCCATTTAAGATGTTTGGTTGACAACAATAATCGAAATTATAGTGAAAAAATTTGGAACGTAGGTTCTGCAATCCCATACTAAAAATTTATAATTATTTTAAGTGATATGAATATGAAGTCAATAATTTTTTGATAAAAAAAAAAAAAAACTAGTTAACATTATTATAATTTTCTTATGGCCCGTCGTTTCGAGTACTAAAAATTCAAGGCAACCACGTCTAGTTTTGCAGCAATTGGATATCTATATAATATGTTGGAGAAAAAAATTTGCTAGTTTTAAATTGTGACGCCGACTTGGGAAAATCTGAGATTATATAATATGTAAGAGTTTTGACGTCGTGGTTATAGATAATGCCATGCATGTTTTGTAAGTACAATGTATATTTGCCCTATTCTGTATTGACGCAAAGGAAAGGGATGGTACTCAAACTAACAATAATCTCAAAGCATGTGACTGATTTGTCTACGGAAAGTCAATTTTTATGTATTAGTTCTAAGATTTATATGTTGTACCGAATTCTACGATGGATATTTACACACGTTTTGTTGAACCGATTTATTCTTTTTTCCTTTAATGTCAACTACCATAACTAACTCCCAATATAAAAATAAAACTATCTGCAATATATATTAATATAAACATATATGCTATCTACTCTTTATAGGAACTACGAATTCAATGAAAAAAAAAAAAAAATCAAAAACACATAATTTTGATCACTTTTATTAAAGATTTTTCAATGGGTTTTTACTTTCTAAAATTTAAAGAAAAAGAAGATAGATTGGATTTCTCAAAAAAAAAAAAAACGGAATTTAACCACATTGATAATCCTTTGAGAAACGCCCGAGAATAATTATACTGAAAGTATTAATACATATAATTGAGAAACCCTCCATGCTCTCTCTCTCTCTCCAATAAAATACTCTTACCTTTGAAAAAAAATGATAATATTAGTTAAAACTTTGCTTTTTGGTGAATATATTCCTTTAGAATTTTCGATCATAATTTTTTTTACATTACTAAAGGAGTCAGTATGTTCGGCCGGATAGAACTGGAACTGATGGTCTTTTATCTTTACATGTTCTGATTAGAAAATTATAGTATAAATATATAAATGCAAACAGAAAAAGCAAAGAACCAATTCTGGTATATACGTTTTCATCTACTTTAATATTATCTTATCAATAAATAAAATCAATTTGACTTCTTAAAATTCAATAGATACACTACACCGTTATAAAGCCAATGCATCCATATGCCGTACGACGAGTATTATCACTAGCTAAGAATCATATTGATAGCTTCAAATTAGGAAAAGACATCTCATTATGGATATATTTTTATAAGCGTAGTTACAATATTTATATAACATTGACTTAAATATTGCAAGCTTATTATTTGTGTGGCTGTAAAAGAAAAAAACACGCATATTATTTGTTGTGCCCCATGTGCATTTTAAACTTATTGATACTTATGTAGGTTTTCTCAAATAATTTTTTGTTTCAACAAAAAAAGAGAAAAAAAATATTATCGAATTTACGATTTAAAGATTCTTGAATGAGAGGATGCAATGGTTACAATTACAAAAAGTACATGGACCCTGAGAAAGAATTAAACTGATTTCGATTCGAGAGAAAATACAAAACAGAAAAAAACTAATATATGGAAATAGTGGGAAGTTTAAGGAGGACATTACTCGAAGCACACTTGTTTTGGCATTGACTTTTCATAAGACAAGCCACATGACTGGCCGGTTATCACCGTTAATCAAGACACATGAATATTACTTCGATTAATTTTATTAGATAATCCACTTGCTTAGCTGCTATACTTTTCGTTAATTCCTTAGCTCGATAGTCTACATTAATTCTTCCGTCTAATCCTTAATAAGTCATATACAATTCTTTTCTATTTCTATAATGTTCTTTATCAGAAGACTTTTCAAAATAAAAATTTGAAATATCATAGAAGTTTTTTAGGTTCCGTAACATCTTCCAAATTTTAGTTAATCATCTTAATAGGCATACATTCATATCTAATTTTGTTTTTTAATAATCAAAGACAGAAATATATTTTAGTCTCGATAGCTCTTGTAAAATTGAGTATATTTACTTGTCATTTAATGCGATTATCATGGCCAATTATAATGATTTGAACCAATTACTTGTTTCCCGCATTGTTGTTTAACCAATTTGGTTTTATTGTCATGTTATGTGAACAATTTCTCCATAGATGGAGTGTAACCGATTTATAAAAGTTTATGTTTGTCCAAAAGAAAAAAGAACCATTACCTGTCTCCTAAACCTATAATAAATCATTCAATTTCAACCGTTGAACCATCATAAATTGGTTTTAGAAACAATATACATATATAAAACACAACATCACAACATAGTTTCCAACATTATAGATCCCGAGTTTAATATTAGCACACTAAATTGTGTGGTTGATTATAGAACTCGAACACCAATATCAAGCTGTTCGTTAGTAATAATATAGATCGTATAAAATGTATACCTCATTCAAACACACTAAAAGAAAGAGAACATATAATTAAATCTTGTTTGAATAACGCAACCCAAATCGGCCACTTAACGAAAACACACGTTTATGAAAATGATGTAAATTGTAATGTGATCCCCAAGTGTTGCAGTTGGGTTGAGTAATAAATAGAAGTGGACAAATGGTAAGTCCATTTATTTTACCTATAAATTCAGATATATTTTCAACTAGATTGTGTTTCGAATAGTCAAACCCAATTGAGTTAAAAATAATAAAGTACATAAATTGAAAGTGTGATTGTTGCAAATGCAACTTGGTGGTGATACGATCAGTGACAACCTAACACGACTCCATCGGTTTGGTCAAATACTTTATGTAACTAGCCAATTGGTCCAATTCGTTCCTTTTTTTTCTTTTGGGTTAATAATTTTATTAGTATTAAACTGTGATTATAAAATCAGTATATAGAAATGTCGAAACATTATTTTAAGTATATAAAATAAGATGTGTTTAATGTAAACATAACATGTAATAATGATAACTTGTATCAGTATAATAATATAAATTAATATATATATAGATAATCTTTTTACTGTTAGTTATTTATTTTTAAATAATATAAATTCTGGAAACTTAAAAGATATTGGTTAGTTTAAATAGAAATTATAAAATAAATAAAATAGGAAAAATAGGAAAAAATAAGAATTATAATATAAAAAGTGGATACTAAATTTACAATGTGTAAATATAATAATAAAATAAAAAAATAAAGAAATATTAAAAACGAAAATAAAATATATTATCTTATTAAGAGAAAATAAAACTTTTGTTGATGACGTAATTTTGTTTTCTAAATTTTATTTTAAAATTTTTTTTAATGAGATATTAGATTATAAATTCTACGTATATGAAAAACTTCATCTAGTTATTATATACATATTGTTATATAATAAAAAGATATAAAAATATATTTATGAAGCTTTTGCAAAATTTAAGAAATTAATGTGTTTTATTATTATTAGAAACAAATAGGTTATCGCTTACAATATAAACAGATATGATAAAAAAAAAAAGAAATTAGCATAATATAAACAACAATTTAATTTAAAATTTTAAAGACTCTAATTACTACTTGTAATAATAATTCAAACCAAAAGCAATCAAACGGACAACAAACAACCTATCGAAACAACTTCAGATTCAATTAATCAATGTGAAAGTAATGAATCATTGGAATTAGCAATTAATCAAAATTAATTAACAATGATTAATGATTCAAGAACACTCATGAAAAACTATCCTGTAACATGTATCACATCAGCAACATTAATCCACTTCCATAGCTTTCATCATTATACTAACTATCTAATTAAGCTGAACTTTTATACACTAATTCGATAATCAATAGTATTATATATAGGTTCAGTAAATTTATTAATCACCATATCATCAATTATCATGGGTAAAGGAAGAAAAATTCAATTTGAAATTTGGTTCTAACATTTTATCTAAGTTTGTTTTTTTTGTCATTTTTTATTTAACATTTTTGAAACATGAAATCCTAAATTTTAGGTTTAAGAAATTAAATACAATCTAGCATGATTAACATTTCAAATCGAGGATTCAACAATTATCTAGTCTTAATCATCAACAATTACCATTTCATCCTAATCTACTAATTATATCATCCAAAATATATCTATTCACACATAGCAAAACATGAAATAAAAACATCAATAAATAGGAAAAGACATAATTAAAGAAATGAAAATTTTGGTTAGTTTACCAACAATCCCAAAAAAATTTAAAAACATAACCACATTTAAACCTCTTAAAAATAATAATAAAATAAACTTAGAGTTTTAATGAGTTAAAATAACTATTTTACTAAAATCTTAAATATTTTCCCTCAAGTTAGAGAATAGATAATACAAACTCTCCTTAGACATCAATGTAAGAAACAGAACCTAACCCAAAACCTTCATCAAAACATTTGTTAATTGGTATGTTATATGAAAATGATATGTAATAATCAGATATTATTTGACAGTAACACATACTCTGTAATAGTTCATCTCAATATGTTTCATTCCTTTGTAGAAATTACTATCACAAAACAAACGAACCAATTCAGTTGGTGGAAAACCAAATCAGTAAACAACTAATTGAGCCATTTGATTTTTTTGTGCTGCAATAGACATAGAACGATACTCTGGTTTAGCAAAAGAATGAGATACATCGTTTTGGTTATTTGTTTTTTACGCGATAGAAAACGGTTTAAGTAAAACAAAATATGCAATCAAAGAAATGAGTCATGGGACATGAAGCCTCACATCACAATAGACAGAGAGTTGAAGATTATAACCACTGGCAAAGCAGGTTGATAACTCTCACCTCCAACCTCCATCCTTCCATACTTTAAATTTAAAAGACTGTTAATCTCTACTGCTTAATAACTAGAATTTGGCCAAGCTTAAGGCTTTTAAACTCAGGCTGAAAGACGTGATGCCTCAACAGTATAGTGTGATTGACTATGTGAAACAACACATAATTAATAGCCCAGAGAATATATTTCATCTTGAAATTTTACATGTAACATCACTAAAAGCCCTAAACATGTATTGAAAGCCACTCGTTCATGATCCATCAATACCTTAGCACAATCCATAATTTTTTTTTGTCTTTTGACCAAATCAAAGTTATATATTACACTTTTTACATCTAATAGGTGGATGACTCCATTTCTATTTTACCACCACTCACGACTCCACTATTCTATCTTTGGAACAATTTTCAATATTTAAAAATGAAACCAAAAATTAGACCTGACATTAATTTTCACATTTCTTTCAAATGGTAATCAACTAATTCATTTGAAAATGAATTTATTCTTATTTTTCCGAAAAAACTATAAAATCCATGCAAAACTTCTCTAGATTATGAGAGCAAATATTATGTTTTCTTTTCATTAGTAAGATATAATGTATATTAATATAGATAAATTTCTGGTGAAAACCTCATTCTGAAAATTTAAAATCAAAGAAAGCCCATACATATATACCAATAATGCATTTGAAGAACGTTTGATTTTCAGCATAAGATTGACATCTGAAAATTATTTTCAGCATAAGATTGACATCTAGATCTTATTTTCATACTTCTGAATATGATGTTTTATGCAATAAGAATAACTTAAGAAATTAAAAAAAAAAAAAGATTTTAAGAACTGTAAAGAGGGACCAAACCACTTGTTGCAGATGTAATAGATTTGTGTTAATTGCTTCCAAGTTTTTTATTTACTCGAAAGCCAATAAAATATTTGGACAAAAATTTCTCCATTATTTTTATGATTTCATCACCAATCAACTACTTCCTCAACAACTTTAGATGATATATTAATATTAACGTTTACATCAAAATAGCTAATTTATCTTGGAAATGTCTTATCTTATAGATTATTTTGCCGATAAGATCTACCACCATGAGATTCAGATTGACAAGGTTCATATTGATCAAAGAAACTCGAAAACCATTTTCTTCTACCCATATGTCGATTTGTACTTTAAAAATTTATCTATCTCTAATCGAATTTTTCTCAAAGATATAAATTTCAAAAAACAGTCATCGCAGATAGAAGCATTCAGTAAATCATTAAGTAAGACTTTGTTTTTATGGCCTTCGAGAAATTTTTATTAGACGCTTACAACAATCTTCAATAATAAAATTTAAATAAGTTTATTCAGTTTTTTTTTTTCATATAATTCAATAGATAAATTAACGATTTCATTATCAATCATCAAAATAGTTTTTAATTTTATTTTGTGAATTCTGTTCAACATGATGAATAATAAAAAACAAACATATGATTCTATTATTAGACTAAATAACACATCAAAATACAGATACCATTCATTTTTTGGTAAAAAAAAACTACAGATAGAACAATACAGAAAATAAACAAATTGATGGAAAACAGTTATATTATGTTTTTTTGGGAGATTTTGTGGAATAACCAAACAACATGACAAAATTAAGAATATAGCACATAAAACTAAAAAATTAAGTGAATAACCATAATATACTATTTGAAAAATGTGAAAAGATAATATTAACCTCAGTTTAACTTGAACAAATAAAAAAAGATTCTATTTAGAATACATTAATATTCTTTTCTATTTATTTTTATTTTATATTTTTTTATTTTATGTAGAATAAAAATATTTATTTAGATTCACTAATACAGTTTAATATATTGCATATTTATTTTTCTACTTTAAACTATGATCTATAAAAATAATACCACATACAATAATTTGAAATAGAAAAAGCAAACACTATTTAAAAAAGATTAGTAAGTTAAGTACACATATACTATTATATATAAATTCAAATTCAAATAGAATAGTGTTCTATATTAATAACTTAGACTTAGTTTTATTTTCTATTTTTTCGGTGAAAATTGTATATTCATTTTGAAAATTTTAAGTTACGATGATATGTACAGAAAAAAAAATATAATTTTATCAGTTAAATTATAGATTGAAAAAAAAAAGAGAGAGATATGAAGAAAAAGAAATTGGAAGGAGGGGAAATTTAACCCAAAAAAGAAAGAAATATATAGAGGGTAATTTCGTATATATTATATATAATATGCAGCCTTTTGTAGCTATTGTTTGAATTGGTTAGTAAGCTAAATAGTAAATACATATTTTTTAATATTAATTGCAATCTCTCATGTTTTTTTTTTTTAATGCATTACATGGATTAACAAGAAGAAAAAAAAAACTTATTAATTGAAAAAATAACATCCATATAAACAAAAGAAAAAGAAAAACAAGTTAAACGACCCTGGGCTAAAAAGCCTTAACATATGGGCCGGACCATATAATAAACGAAAACTAACAAAACGACGTAGTTTAAATCATCTGTTTCCTTTTTACATCTCCAAACAAAATCTGCTTGAAATACAAAATTTTTTGAATCAGCGGAAGTTCCGGTAAGGTTCGATGGCGCTTAATTCTCGGAAATGTTGATCTTCTTCGGTTTCCTCTCTCTCTCTCAAAAAAGTGTAATCATCATCCTTCCCCTCTCTCTCTTCTCTCGTCTTCCTTTTTTTCTCCTCTATTCATCATCATCCCTTTTTTTTCTTCCTTTCTCTCAGATTCGATTCTCCTTCTTCCTCAGTTCGAATCTTCACTCTAAAGGTAATTTATCTTTCTCCGAACCTATATCGTCTTTTTTGATTGATCGTGTATTGCGGCTTCTTTAAAATTCGAAAATGTTAGAAAATATTCAAAACGACGCAGTTTTGTTTTAGATTGTTTAAGCTTAGTTTATTCCATATTGTACCATTTGATTCTTCAAGTGGTTATAGAAAAAAATATTCTCAGATGATTCAGCTTTTTTGATTTTTGGGATGCGATTCTGATTCGAATTCGGTGGTTCTTTCATAATTCTTTCTTTTTTTTTTTTTTCGTATTTTAAAGTTTCGTTTTTTTTTTTTTTTTTGTGAATCAAAAGTTTCGTTTTTTTTTTGTTTTTCCGGTAAATAAGAAATAAGAAAGGCGAGAGAGATGATACTAATGATCTTTACAGGTCCTACAAATGAAGTTTTGAGCTGGCTGTGTTTAGCTTTTGGGCTGGCCATAATTGATGCATGTTTTTTTTTTTTTTTTTTTAAGAACATAATAAAGTGTTTATTTTTATTTATTCTTTGAGGAATGAGTCACATGCATGTATGGTTTGTTATTGTCTGTCTGTTTTCAGTTTTCTTGTCTGTGTCTTTTCTTTTTTTCAGATGTCTTAAATGACTTCTTGCAGGTCATAAAGTCTTATTCTTTTTTACTGTTTCAGGTGCACACATACTTCTAAACTGAAGCTCTTGTTGTCGCAATCTTCTAGGACTTGTGACCACCTGTTCCAGGCTTTTGTTTCCATCTGTGGTTTGTTTTTATGGCAGCTGAGAGATTCTGCAACTCATAACGTTGTTTGAGAGACGATCAAACTATGTCTGATGGATGGCCTCGGCAAAACGCAGAACCAGCTGTCTTGGTTGAGAGAAGGAACGTGAATAAAAACGTTTCACTTCAGACCGGTGAAGAGTTTTCCATGGAGTTTGTCAAGGATCAAACACCTATCATTTCAGGGAAAACTCATAACGATGGGTATAGATTTGGTGACTTTAACTATCAGAATCAACAACCAATGGGGTACGACAGTGGTGCTCGGTTTCATGATCTGAGGAGGATAGAGTCTGAATGTCCTTCTGATGCATATGACTTTGGACGTGACCCGAGGATTTCTACACGAGTTGAGAATGGTGGTGGTTATATGCCTCAGTTTAACGCATGCCACAATGTAGGTGTTGATAAAGAAGTTAAAACCAGGAAAGCTTTTGGTGAAATAAACTCAAACCAAGGGTGTGTCACAGGGAGGTCTGCGCCTTCTGTGTACTTACCAGAGCGTGCTCAGTCCAACAACTACACTGGAGGAGGAGGAGGAGACTTTGATAGATTCGGAAAAGTTAAGTTTCTTTGTAGCTTTGGTGGGAAGATTATGCCAAGATCCACTGATGAAAAACTAAAGTACGTAGGTGGAGAGACGCATATTGTTTCGATACGCAAGAACCTTTCATGGGCAGAACTCAAGAAGAAGACGTCAGCTATATGCCAACAGTTGCATGCCATCAAGTATCAGCTTCCAGGTGATGAGCTTGACTCTTTAATATCGGTATCTTCAGACGAAGATCTTCAGAATATGATTGAAGAGTACAATGGACTAGAAAGGCTCGAGGGTTCACAAAGGCCAAGACTGTTCCTGATTCCTATTGGAGAGCCTGAAAACAAGGTTCAACAGAACACTCCTGACTGCCAATATGCTGCAGCTATGAAAATCGCCGGTGAAACAAGTTATCATGTAAACCATTTGGATCGCAATCCAAGTGTCTGTAAACGACCACCGGGTCAGATGCTTCGACTTGATACTACTGCAATGCACTCGAATCAACTTTTCAATGGAGTTCAGTATAACATGGCTTCTTATCCATCGCCTCCTATCTCTCCTTCACCATTCAGGCATAAGGATTCAAACGGTGCGTACTCACAGTTCCATGGCAACAACTCGAGCTCCGAGAGCAATAATTCCTTCTCTCCAGCTCAACGAGACACTTCAGTAAACTGTCATATTAACAAGCAGGAGGCAGAGAACCCTTATGGGATTCAATACAAAAACCATGAGACTTCCAATGCCAGTCATGTTGATACTGTTTGCTTTAATCCTGAGAGGTCTGCGAATAATGGAAGGGGCTTCTACTGCGATAAACCGTGCATACCTGAAGAATCTAAGGTCTCCTTTTCTGGTTCTACAAATTCAAATGATTCGTTCTTGGGGATCCCACACTCGTACTCAGACTCGACACTAGAGATTAATGGGGGACATTCTAGTTACTTTTCACAAGAGAGACAGAGCCCATCTTCACCGTTGAACTTTACAAAGAAACAAACACAAGAGAAGCCAGTACAGGTGCATAGGAACAACGATCTAGCTGACCGTCGTACACAAAGTAATGTACTCGACATGAAGTCCACTGAGGGAGGAGGGCCTACGTTTAAAGTTTCCCCAAGTCCAGGAGGACAAGAACTATCCGGTGAAAATAGGACAATACATAAAGACATTTCTGTCACGGGAAATCACTATGATGAGATTTATCTAAATCAAGAAACCAGGAATCAAGAAGGGAACAGTGACACAATTTTTCATCTAGGTGGGAAAGTGATGGGGACAAGGGCAACCCCTACTGACATCGAATGCAAGAAGTTGCCTACCAATGGAAACCAGACCTCAGTGGTTAATGTTGATCCATGGAAGCAAATAAAGCAAGATAATGATCGTTTTATGGCTGGAACGTCATCAGGGAATCTTATTTCTTTAGAGGAAGGTATTGCAGATACTGTCCCAGATCAGGAAACACCAGGGGTTATGCACCACATGGGAAATGAAAAGAGATACACCTTCAAACCTTCTGATCGAATTCAGGAACTGGGAACTGCTGCTGCTGCTGCCCGGGCCAGGAATTTGGAAGTTTCAGGAATCTTGTTAAATAAGAGAGCAGACTCTGATGAGAATTTCTTGTTCAACATCTCTTCAGAATCAGAAAAGAGAGACATTATTTATGAGACAGGGCGTTTAGAACTTGATCCAACACAAAAGAATGTGCGTATAGCAAGAATCCATTTATATTTGTCTCAATACATGATTTTATATCAGATTCTAACGGTAATAACTGACATGCAGAGAGCACAAAGGGAAGGTGGTTTAGGCCATGTGAGAATCCCAAGCATGGATTTGAATCAGCCAGCGCCAGACACAACCAGTGAAACTTACAATTTCAAGATCCAATCTGTCGAAACACATGATTTACCCAAAACCGTTCCACACACAAAGATGGACAGCAGTGATAGTACTGTCTTCCTCTCTGAGGTAGTAATATACTTGTTTGTAAAATTGATTTATGTGAAGAGACAGTCTTAATCTTATTATTGTCACTTGTCAACAGGAAGCTGAAGCCAATGTTGACGAGAAAGAGAATAGTTTTAATGACGCACTCATTGTTGAAATGGAAGCCAGTGTGTATGGCTTGCAGGTACTCAGGGATTGTAACTTAGGAGATTGAATCATCCTTAATCACATGCCATTGTTATTTGACAAACTCTACTGTTTTTTCTTCTCTAAACAAGACTCAAGGCAGACCATGATACTTATGTTTGACATGTTTTTTTATACCAATTCTAAACCTTCAGATGATAAAGAATGCTGATCTTGAAGACCTAACAGAACTTGGATCCGGAACATATGGAACTGTCTACCATGGAAAATGGCGGGGAACGGATGTCGCAATAAAGAGAATAAGGAAAAGCTGCTTTGCAGGGAGATCATCTGAACAAGAACGCTTGGTTAGTCCTCAACTCTTTTATGTCTTTCTTTTATTTTATTTTTGCTACTCTCTTAAGTCTTTCTGTGGACTCTGGTCATACATATCCTTCTAGTTCCATCAACTTTGTAGCTAAATAAAAGGGAAAACAAAATTGAGGCTAAGTTAAGTGTCTTCCCCTTCTTCTATATGACACTTAAAAAAATTGTTTTGCTTTTTTATCAGACCAAAGATTTCTGGAGGGAAGCACAGATACTCTCAAATCTTCATCACCCAAACGTTGTTGCATTCTACGGTATAGTCCCTGATGGAACTGGAGGAACCTTAGCAACTGTTACAGAGTTCATGGTGAATGGGTCACTTCGGCATGCTCTTCTCAAGAGGGACAGGTAATTTAATTTCACCGCCCACATATTCTAGCGTTCTGAATCTGATAAGAGAGACTTAGTAAGCCAAAATGTCAAACGCAGATTGCTGGACGCTCGAAAAAAGATAATAATTGCAATGGATGCTGCTTTTGGCATGGAGTATCTGCACTCAAAGAACATTGTCCACTTTGATCTCAAATGCGAGAACTTACTCGTCAATCTAAGGGATCCACAACGGCCTATATGCAAGGTAGACAATCTCATTCGCATTGTTGCTCCAAAGAATCTTAAGCATGAAATCGTGATATCTTCAGGTGGGAGATCTTGGCTTATCTAGAATCAAACGTAACACTTTGGTATCTGGTGGAGTGAGAGGAACACTTCCATGGATGGCTCCAGAACTCTTGAACGGAAGCAGCACCCGAGTTTCCGAGAAAGTAAAAGACAAACTAATCCGACCAAATATCTATTTTATATCCCCATTAGAACAGACAACTCATGTTTCTCGGTGTGAACAGGTCGATGTATTTTCATATGGGATCTCGCTATGGGAGATTCTAACAGGAGAGGAACCTTATGCAGATATGCACTGTGGAGCAATCATTGGTACGTCACTCAGCTCCTTCACTTACTTCCGAACAGTAGCCACTAATTGCTCATCTATTTTCCTCTTTTTCAAACATTAAAGGTGGGATTGTGAAGAACACACTTCGACCTCCCATACCAAAAACATGTTCTCCGGATTGGAAAAAGCTGATGGAACAATGCTGGGACATAGACCCAGACTCTCGTCCTCCATTCACCGAGATAACAAGCAGACTTCGATCAATGTCAATGGAACTCGTTACTAAAACCAAGAAAAGAGAAAACAAACCCTGACTTACACACAGAAGAATCAAGAAACGGGTTTAGTTCATCGATCTGGTTTCGTACATCCAAAAGGTCCGCATATTTATCTCATTCTTACACTTGTGTACAAAAAAACACATGTAAATCTCAAGTCATATGTCATGTAAATACTATTATTCCAAACCAACAAAAGGGATGAGAGAAAACAGATTTTGCAATTAAAAGAACAAATAAAACTCAGTTTCTTGTTTCTTCTACACATCCTTGTATAAGAGTTGGTACTTTGGTATTCTCTCTGGAGGAAGCGGACAATGAACAATCATCTTCCCCTTCATCGCTCCTCTGAATATTACCTTAAAATACAAAAGAGAAAAAACAGAGGATTTGAACTCTTCACTCTCATCTTTCTGCAAATATTAATAGAGATTGGGATGATTTACCTCAACAACATCAATGAAGTCTTGTTTTTCATGGAATTTACCAACCCACTTGGTATGATCAGCAGTTCTGTAAACATTACCAAAATCAAGAATTAACTTAAAAATCAAAGCTTTTGTAATTTCTTGTGGAACAAGAACTTACCCAGAATCCAATTTCATGTGATGCGCGTTGAAGAAGAAGATGGTTGAAGGGAGTAAGGTAATGTCGAAGTACTTGACGTAAACTTGAACTTCCTCTGAGTCAGCGTCCACTAAAGCTACCGTAGCGAATTTCGAAACATCTCTCGCCGATTTGTCAAGCTGAAAAGATTCGAAATTAGGGTTTTGGGTTAATTAGGTGAAGAAAACAAAGAGAAACAAGAACTTGATTTCGAGAGAAAGCGCAAACTCAGAGTATATACAATGTCATCAAGGTGAAGACAATCTTTGTCGGAGCTACGACCGAATCTTAACACAAGTACTTTGTCGATTGTGTCGTTGATGATCCGATCGATCTCTTCCTTCTTTGTTAGTGTCGGAAGCAGACAATCCATCTCTCTCTCTAAAAATGATTCCGAGTTTGTTCTCTTCAATCACACATATATATATATAGGGGATAAGTATAAAAGCCAAACCGAAATTGAACCGAACCGAACTGTATTTTTTTTTTTGTTTACGGTTTCTATTCGAATTTTAGCTCCAAACCGAACAACAAGCTTTCAAAAATTATTTTGGATCTTGGTCTGGCATTTTTCAACTGATTTTTGGATATTTTTTTAGAATTACCCCAAAAAAAAAAAAAATGTCTTAAATTTTTTGTGATCAAAATTTTTTAGGAAAATAAAAAAAATAAAATATTTCATTTAAAGCGATAAAAAAAACTAATTCATCTCTTTAACTAAGTAAGTTCGATCTCTTGACAAAAAAAAACCTAATTTCCAGAAAAATTTTAAAAGAATTTGTGAAAAATAAAACAAACCTTGGTCATTGTCCAAGTTGTCAAGGTCTTAGATGTTAATGATCGTAAAGAAATAATTGATTACCTGTAAAACAGAGAACTTTTTTTTTGACCAAGTCATCAAATTTGAAAAAAAAACAGTTTAAAAGAGTGATCCGAGACTAGAAAATTGGAATCGAAAGAGAAAACATGGTATAATGGAGAATCGGAAAGAAAAGAGATAAAAAAAACCATGCCAGAGTTTGATTAAGTATGAAATTTGAAAAAAAAAACATCAAAAAAAAAAAGTAGAGATTAATAAAAAATTAATTTTTTTTTTGAAAAAATGATTAAACAATTTAAAACACAGATACAAGACTGGGAATGGAAAGAAAAAACAGAGTATGAAAATTGGAAAGAAAAAGAGATAAAAAAAAATCAGAAGTGTCAAAGTTTGTTTAAGCATCAAATTTGAAAAAAAAAACGAAGCATAACACCAACAAAAAATGATAAAGATTACCAAAAAAAAATAAAAAATTTTGAAAAAATGATCAAACAATTTAAAAAACAGATCCGAGACTCAGAATTGAAAGCAAAAGAGAATATAACTGAAAACCGGAAAAAAAAAGAGATCAAAAACTAAAAACTGTACTAATATGGAGAACTGCCCTATATGAGTTGATTCCAAAATTATCTTTTACTTTTTAGTAAATAAAATATTAATATTTTAGAAAAAATTAATCATATAATTAAATTTTAAAAAAGGAAAGTAATAAATGTAGCACATATGTTAGAAGAGAGTTTTTAAAGAGGTAAGAGCATCATTATTGGAGGGTTTTTATCTAAAGCTCTTAAAAAATAATCTTTATAAATAAAGTTATATTTCCTCCATTCTCCTTAAGCCACCTCAACAAATGAACTCTAAAAACATGACACATCATCTTAACCCATTTATTTTAATATCCACCCACCCATTTTAAGATCCACACATCTTAATACTCATCCTTTTAATAACTCATATTTCTTATATTCAATTAAATTATAACATATTTAATTATTATATTTACATAAGCTCATAAACACAGAAAATAAAATAAACAAAAATGTAAAAAATCACAATATGAATTTAAATTTAAAATACAAAAATTAATTAAAAAACACGGAAATGAAAAAAAAAATAGAAAAGTAAAAACACATAACCAACAAAAATGACATAAAACAAGAGCATAAAAACATAGGAAAGACAAATGAGAAATCATGACGTGATTTAACGGGAATAGGGTAAAATCGAAAAAATTTCAAAAAACACAAAAAGTAAAAAAAAAAAATATATAAAATTATATTTCCTCCCTTCTCCTTAAGCCACCTCAACAAATGAACACTAAAAACATGACATATCAGCTTAACCTATTTATTTTTAATATTCACCCACCCATTTTAAGATCCACACATCTTAATACCCACTCATTTTAATACCTCATATTTTTTATATTCAATTGAATTATAGAATATTTAATTACTATATTAACATACGCTCATAAACACAAAAATAAAATAAAATAAATGTAAAAAATCACATTATGAATTTAAATTTAAAATACAAATATTAACAAAAAACACAGAAATGAAAGAAAAAAATAATAGAAAAGTAAAAACACATAACCAACAAAAATGACATTAAACAAGAGTATAAAATAGTAGAAAAAACAAATGAGAAATCATGACGTGATTTAAAGGGAATAGGATAAAATCGAAAAAATTTCAAAAACACAAAAAAGAATGAAAAATCATGATAAACAAAAATGACATAACATAAGAGCATAAAAAATAGGAAAAAAAAATAAAAAATCTTGACGGATTTAACTAGAAATGAGACAAGAACAAAATTCACAAAATTCCCGAATATGAACGTGATAGGCTGGTACAGAACAAGATGGATACAACATTTTTCATTCTTAAAATATATATATATAAGTTCACAATGACAATAATAATTATTTATGGTTACAAATATGACTTTAAAATTTTTTTTTAATATATCACTAATGTAGAAATTATAAGAAAATAATCAACTAACAATATTTCATAAAAATTATAAGAAAATACAAAAATTAACAAAAAAAATACGGAAATGAAAAATATATATATAAATTTATATTTCCTCCCTTCTTTTTAAGCCACATCAACAAATAAATTCTAAAAACATGACACATCAGCTTAACCCATTTATTTTAATATTCACCCACCCATTTTAATATCCACACATTTTAATACCCATCCATTTTAATACCTCATATTTCTTATATTCAATTGAATTATAGCATATTTAATTACTATATTTACATAAGCTCATAAAAAAAAATGAATTTAAATTTAAAATACAAAAATTAACAAAAAAAAATACGGAAATGAAAAGAAAAATAATATAAAAGTAAAAATACATAACAAACAAAAATGATATAAAACAAGAGCATAAAAAAGTAGAAAAAATAAATGAGAAAATCATTACGTAATTTAACGGGAATAGAGTAAAAATAAAAAAAATTTCAGAGAAACACAAAAAATAAATAGAAAAAAATGAAAAATCATGACAAACAAAAATGACGTAAAATAAGAGCATAAAAAAATAGGAAAAAAAAATGAAAAATCATGACGGATTTAACTGGAAATGAGACAAGAACGAAATTCACAAAATTCCCGAACATGAACGTGATAGGCTGGTACAGAACAAGATGGATACAACATTTTTCATTCTAAAAATATATATATAAAAGTTCACAATGACAATAATAATTATTTATGGTTACAAATATGACGTTAAACAACTTTTTCAATATATCACAAATGTAGAAATTTTAAAAAAATAATCAACTAACAATATTTCATAAAAGTGAAAAAAGCAACAAAAAATAAATAAATAAATGTAAATTATATTAATATATCACCTTATAAAATAGTCTTTTATGTAAATACGGAAAATACCAAAGAAGAAAAATAAGGAACAGTGCATAACAATATAATAAAGATTGGATTGAAACGTTTATTATGTCAAATTCTATAAAAATAATAAAACAATAGTAATACTAAAACACAAAATAAAAACAGCATACAAATTAATAAATTAACAAATAAAAATAAATAATAATCCGCGCGAAACGCGGAAACCTTCTAGTCTATATATATAAAGTTATTTGTTCTCCATTCTCCTTCATCCACATCATCAAAATGATCTCTAATTTTTTGATACCTCATCACTCATTTTAATCAAAGAAATACCACATGATTTTAAATTTAATAATTATAAATAATTACAATCTATATTTGTACCATGAATTCTATAAATAATTAATAAACAAAATAACAAAATAACGAAAAATATGTATATATGAAATAAGTAAACCAAAATATAATAATAATATAGGCATCTTATATATTTTTTAAAACAATATAAAATAAATTAAAAAATAGAAAATAATTTTCAATATAATTTCCATGATACTAAAATAAATATGAGAAATAAATAACCAAAATTTAACAATATATGCAGCTTATACAATCTAAGAAAATGATAAATAAACTAACAAAAATGAGTATAAAATTCTCACTATAAATTTTATCGCACTATAATAAATATCAAAAAATAAATAACCATTATCCAAAACAAAAAAATAACAATCTAGACATATTATATAAAATGTTTTTAAAAATAAATAAAAACCAACCAAACAAAACCAACCAAACAATAGTAGATCATAAATAATACCATTTAATGATCTTCATAAAAAGCATTACACCACAATATTTCAGTTACAAAAAAATATAGCAAACAACAAAATAAATTAACCAAAAAATAAATATACGAAATAAAAAACAATAAAATAAACTAACAGATAATAGTTAACAAAACTTTCAATATATCGTCCATTAACCTAAAATAAACATGCAAAATAAATAGTTATTATCTAAATAGATAATAACTATTATCCAAAATAAAAAAAAACAACAATTTAGACATTTTATATAAAATGTTTAAAAAAAAGACCAAACAATAGTAAATCATAAATAATACCATCTTATATAATCTTTAAAACATAATAACAAATCAACCAAATAATATCAAATGAAAAACAATACTATTTAATAGTTCTCATAATGAAATATAAAATAAATATATATTTATGAGATTCTTTTGATACCAAAATAAATTTATAATTCTACTACCATTCATTTTCTCACCCGCCCGTAGGGCGAGTTAATCTCTAGTTATAATATAAAGTATTGTATACTATTTTTTTTATGAAGGGAAGATCTCTCCATTTTTGGAACATTAATATTAGAGATTTTTGTTGAGTGTTCCAAGAACGGAGAGATCTTCTCTTAATAAAAAAATAGTATACAATACTTTATATTAAAATTATTTTTTAAGAGTTGTAGATTAAAACTTTCCAATAATAATGCTCTTATACTCTCCATAGTCTCTATTTCTTTTTTTATATTTTAATTGTTAGATACTCTTGCATATCCCTATGATAGAAATAATCTTCATAAATTTATTTTCTTTTGCCATAGACTTGATTTAAAATGATGCAAGTTAACCTTTCCCACACTCTTTATCTTGATTTTTGAACTGGGTTATCATAAATAATCAAAAAAAATTTTCCCTTGAATCTCACTTCAACATCTCTTATACAATTATTGGCAAATATAGAATATTAAAGTTGTAAATGCATATATTTTTAATAATACACTAAAATGAGAAAACAATAAAAAAAATGAAGAAAACCATAAAAAATGATAACAAAAACAATTATTTTTGGTATTTAAAACTTATTCAAAACAGCTAATAAATAAAATTTCATTTCAATTTTTATTCTAAAGTTACTCTTTTAGAAAATTTGAGTTCCTAAATTTACATATTTTAGACTTTCACACATTATTAATTATAATATTTATACCAATTCAATTTCAAGATTTGGCTAAAAAGAACTATATAACAGAAATAAAACATAGCATAAAAGTATTATAATGTGTTTTCTTTAAACTGAGTTTATAAATATTATTTCTTAAGTCTTTTATATCTAATTGGCCCATATAAGGTTACATGTAAGTTATAACCAAGGTCTTCTTCTAACCATACCAGATGATTGATATATTTTTTCTGGATTAGGCTTTGAACATAACACAATCTTGAAAAGAGTGACTGAACACTAATGAATTCAAATCTTTCATTAACTCTTCACCCAATATTCAAATCTTATGATCCTTTTTGTTTTTTTTTTCATAAACTATAGTTTTTTTTTTTGATATACCCTATCATCTATCTAAATAACTCTAAGAAGAAGGACGCACCGAAGTACTATAATACGGATTGATATGCAGATGGTTTAATGGTTTAACAGACACCATGAGCGGAGGTCAACGTGCCATGAGATCCATAAGATCTGACGAACAACCGCACTATCTATCCCTAGTTAAGATGTCATCCGACTAAGTGATAGAGGATAGTTAGACCGCCTGTATTTCTAATTACGAGATAAACTAATTAGATTAAAATCCAATTGATATTTTTTCACATAAAAGTGATTTTTGTTTTGAAAGAAGATGAAAGTGATCTGTGAGTTTTATTTTTTGTCGTTCCTTTTCCTTACCACTAAAGTACAGATGCGTGAACTTCATTATAGGCTAGAGATAAAAAAAATCTAAGATACTCATGGGATATGCTACCTAATACCCACCTAGATGTACCTAAGTAAACAATATTGAATTCAAATCTTTAAATGCAAACTTAAATTAACTCTTGGGGTAATATTTAAAGTTTGGTTTGTATATGGAAACTTGCCATCTTTCTTGTTTCCTTTGTATATTATATAGTCAAGTGAAAAGTTTAAAGATGCTCATGTGACATGTTTGCTGATGGTCAAGTGAACAATAGTAAATTCAAATATTTATGGCCCTGTTCTTTTTACAAACGCTGAAACCAGCGGCAGCGACCATAAATTAAACCTATCACCACGGCAAACAGAGCATATGTGAAACAGTTTTTACAATTTTTTCTTGTCGCTGCGGTAAACATAGAGGAGGAATAGGGACGCTGAAATTTTTGGCGACAGCTGCGTCTCTTATTTTGCACCCGGGCAATTGATCAGCGATTATTTTGATGATTATTTTTCCTCTCTCATAGTGTTTTTTTTTGTCGCTGTCGCTAATCGCAGCGTTTGTGAAAAGAACAGGGCCTATCTGGCAAACTTTCATTAAATTTTGGGGCAATATTCAAAGTTTGGTTTGTCTATATATATATATATCGAGACTTGTAAATCCTTTTTGCTTGTTCTAGTACATTATGTTAGGCAAGTGAAAAGTCCAAAAACACTCATGAGGTATGCTTCCCTATACCATCACATGTACCAATAATTAGGCTGAGATGATTTCGGTAAGAAAGAAAGAAACACACGAGTAGGTTCACTTTCTCAAAATTGATGCGTGTAACTATATACACCTAACAACATACATATTGATTAAATAATATATAACGAGGAAGAAAATACAAACAAATGAAAAGCTTTCCTCACAAATCTATATATATATATAAAGTTAAATGTTCTCTCTTCTCATGCATCCATATCATCATAAAACTCCACAATTTTTTGACACCTCAGCACCCCCTTTAAATCAAAAATAAACTACATTATTTGAAGTTTAATAATTACAAAGATTTACAATCTATAAATTTTTTAACCCAAATTTAATTTAAAAATAATAATATATATTTACAATCTATAGATTTATCTTATATAATCTTTAAAAAAGAAAAAAATAAATCAACTAAACAATAGAAAATCGTAAATAATACTATTTAATAATTTTCATAAAAACTAACATCACCATATTTCAGTTACAAAGAAAAACAAAAATTCCTAGAATTACACAATTAACTAAATTTCTTTAAAAACTTCCAAAAAATAATTGATACATAAACAATGTAAAACAATCTAACAAAAATAATAAATAATTGTGAAGATAACTTCCATGACACTACAATAGATCAGAGAAATAATTAACTAAAATTAAATAATATAAACATCTTATATAATCTAAAAACAAAACAATCAAATAAACTAACAAAAATAGTATAAATTATCAATATAACATCTATAACACTAAAAATAAATGTGAGAGATAATTGATGATTATCCAAGAATTCAAAAAATTACACAATTAACTAAATTTCAAAATAAAACTTCCAAAAATTAATTGATGAACAACAATATAAAATAAACTAACAAAAATAGTAATAATTGTCAACATAACTTCCATGACACTAAAATAAATAAGAAAGATAAATAACCAAAATTAAATAATATACAACATCTTATATAATATAAAAACAAAACAATCAAATAAACTAACAAAAAAATAGTATAAATTCTCAATATAATATCTATAACACTAAAAATAAATGTGAGAGATAAATGATGATTATCCAAAAAAAAAACAACCTAGATATCTTATATAATCTTTAAAAAAAAGAAAAAAAATAAACCAACTAAACAATAGAAGATCCTAAATAGTACCATTTAATCATCCTCATAAAAACTAACATCACAAAATTTCAGTTACAAACAAATAAATAAACAAATTCCAAGAATTACACAACTAACTAATAAACAAAAAAAAAAAGATTTTCTTAAGCAAATGTGCATATATGAAATAAGTAAACCAAAATCTATATATTTCTTAACCTAAATTTAATTAAAAATAATAATATATATTTAAATTATAAATTTTCCACCAATACAAACTAATAAAATATATATTTTAATTTTTCCAGAAATATAAACAAATACAATATATATTTTTCTTAGCTTAAATTTCATTAAAAAATTTCCAGAAAATAATTGATAAGCAACAACAAAAATTAAACTAAGAAAAATAGTAAATAATTGTCAAGATAACTTTCATGATACTAAAATAGATAAGAGAGATAAATAACCAAAATTAAATAATAGAAACATCTTATATAATTCTAAAAATTAAACAATAAAACAAACTAACAAAAAAAAAATAGTATAAATTCTCAATATAACATCTATAACACTAAAAATAAATGTGAGAGATAAATGATGATTATCCAAAAAAACAACAATCTAGATATGGGAAATAGATAACCATTATCCAAAATACGGTAGAAAACAAATGTAACAAAATTACATACTCATGAAAAAAATTTCATGGTAAAAAAAATACTATTACTTATAAAAAAAATAAAAATAAAAGTTTAAGATTAGTGTTGCTTTCAGTTAAAATAAACAAAATATTTTTGAATACTTATTAAAATTTTAAATATAGTTTTAGATTAAACATAATTAAAATTTCATTATTTATTTATCTACTTATCCGTCCGTAGGGCGGGTTAACACCTAGTACTTTATAAAATCCGTCTCTACATTTCTTACCAAGAAAGAAAAACTCAAGAAAAAAACAGAGGAAACATTTCTTGAGGCACAAAACATGAGCTCTAACTTAGCTGTTCCCTTTTGGTTATCTCCTCCTTGTTACTTTTGTTATCTCCTCCTTGTTACTTTTGCTAATCCTTGATTAGCCGCTCTCATAGCCTTGGACTCTTGTCCACGACCCTGTGGACAAATCGAGTTCCCGTACCCCTTCGGATTCAGAGAAAGATCTTTATAACTTCTTTATCCAATGAGCAATTCTTAGCCCCGTCAAGTTCATAAGCGATCCACATTCTTCTTTGTTTATGGAAGTGATAGGGTTTTGATGATAATTCAAACTAACATCAAATAGCATCATTACTATATCCATTTGGTAGGGAGATCTTGCATTCAATATAGAAGTTATAAAGATCTCCCTACCAAATAGATATCGTGATTTGATGGGTCATGGTCACATGCGTCAATAATCATCAAAAGCCCTAACCCTTTCAGAAATGAAAAGAATGTGAATAGCTTTATGAATTTGACGGGCTAAGAAATGCACATTGGTTATAAGCAGGCCAATATCCTCTCCTCGATCTTGAATGGTCTTTCCGTACGAATAATATTTCTTCCATAATCGCCTTGGGCTGCAACAATGGTTTAGTAGAATACGGCAGTGGAACCTTTCACAACATAAGTCGCATATGCGAGATTAGAACAGAATACTTGTGATGAGTGGACGTGGATGTGAAGGTAATAAACTTTTTGTTTCTTTTTTGACACATGTGGACCCTTTAAAATTTATTAATAATGGTATATGTTACTGCGTTTTGGGTCACTTTTTCCTAATTCGCTAGTATCTCGTGGCTCAAACTCTCAGCTACACTTTCATCTGTTGGAAATCCAAGGGAACTTATTCCAGAATTGTGAAGTATTAACTAGAATACCCAAATAGGAGTAGGAGGAGCAGCTACATTGTCGAGGAGTTGTGCAACCAATTTATATTGAACCTTTGGGCATGGTTGACGAACATGGTTTATGAGCAGCTAATGTAGCGATAGAATTCCAACAATTTCTCGCGCTTTGGACACATATTCTCTTTATGTACAAACACCATAAAAACTTGAGACGTCACGTTGCAGCGTCTGCATCTATTGTTAACGTTTTGGTCCCTTGCGACGATAGAAAGTAGAAACACAAGGTACGATATGGATCGTGTTTAAAAGACTTCTCTTATTTGATAAATGATGAAAATGTGGTTTTGGCCAAATGAGTAATGATCTCTCTATTTGGGAAGATAACAATCATTTCAGACTTTTTTCGACAGTTAAAACTATTCCTTGGAGAATTTCACAGCCTCAATCACAGCAGAGAAGTCGAGATCTCCAAGTCCCAAGCTTCTCGCCTTCTTAAAAGCCTGTTCGGAACAAAAAACAGAAACACATGTCTTTTAAGATCCATGATGCCAATCTGTTCTTAGTCTTTGAGTAAGTAACTGACCTCATTTGCAGCCGCAGCTACGGGCATGGAGACAGCGTTCTCATCGCCAAGAGCAAGAGCTAGTCTCATGTCCTTCTGCTGATGCTTCAGCGGAAAAGCTGGTGGGTAACTACTCTTATTCATTGAAGGTCCTTTCCCCTTGAACATGGGGTTAGCCATTGCACCAAGATCCTGTCCCATACGCACAACCAAACAAACTCAACCAACAACATTACAACACTAAACATACATATCTCACACTGAAGATTTTAAATCATATCTCACCAGAATATCAAGAAGAGTGTCAGAGCTAAGTCCACTCTTGTCAGCTAATACAAGCCCCTCAGAGAACGCGTTCATCATACTGCGTAAAAGATGTAAATGAAGCCAACTTCCATTCGTATTACTCTAAATACCAAAAAGAGAGACAGTAAATGTTCACCTTCCCATGACCATGTTCACAACTAGTTTCATCTTAGCTCCGTTCCCAACTTGTCCCAAGTAAAACGACTTCTTCCCCAAAACATCAAAAGCTGGAATCGACTCCTCAAAAAGCGCCTAACAAAGCAGCACAAAACGGTTCTTACAGAAAGTCCAAAGTACAACGGTTCTGTTCTTGAGAATTATTAATACATACCTTGTCACCAGCAGCAAGTATGATGAGTTGTCCATCTTCTGCCGGTTTCTTGCTACCCGAAACCGGACCTTCAACAAACCTACCACCTTTCCCAGTGATTGCCTACCAAATTACACAAACACAGCTAAACTCAAAACTGTCTTAACATCATCATCATCATCTTAAAGCACAAAGATTTAAAAAACCTCATTGATCTTCAAAGAAGTCTCAGCATCAACTGTTGACATATCGATATAACCTTTCCCTTCACAGATTTGCTCCAAGACACCATCTTTATCGAAAACAACCTTTATAACCAATCACAAAAATCGTAACTTTATGTTCGTTTCGTTATCATCAAAAGCCACCACATAACAAAAGAAACGGATTCAAGAACATACCGAGAGAGCAGCAGAAGGATCAGAGAGCATAGCGATAGTGTATTTGCATTTCTTGATTACTGCAGCTGGAGTCTCACATACTGAAGCTCCATGCTCCACAAGTTCATCACACTGTGTGTGTTCAACCATTATCAGATTCTTTTCGCTAATTGGATCTGAAAACAATCAAAACAGAGGTTGAGTTTTACCTTGGAGAGTGTTCTGTTCCAAACGGTAACTTTGAATCCATGTTTCAATAGATTCATTACCATGGCCTTTCCCATAATACCCAAACCCAAAAACCCAATCTCCATCTTTCTCTCTCTCTCTCTTTGCTGCGTCTTGACTCTTGAGTGATGACTAATGAATGATGAATGATGAATGATGATGATGGAAAATGAGATGAATGAAGCAGAGGAATTATCTGTACGACGTCGTTTTGTAAGGAGATGAATGAAGCAGAGAGGCAATATCTGTACGTCGTCGTTTCGTAAGGAGATGAATGAAGCAGAGGCAAATATGTGTACGTCGTCGTTTTGTAAGGAGATGTCATAGGTCTGGGCAAAAAACCAAGAACTGAAAACCGAAACAGGAATTAAACCGAAAAAGCCGGTGGTGTATCCTATCCAATTTTAGTGAAAATACCAGATGGTTTCTGAACATTAATACCAATAAATATCGGATGATATATACACCGAATCGATATCCAAATAACATAAATATATTGAAAGTATTATGTAGTTTTTGGATTTTACAAATATATTTTAGATATTTTAATTACATATTTTTTCAATTCTTTTAAGTTTTTATATATATTTTGGTATTTTAAATATATTTTAAATTTTTTTATCATCTATACTTAAACGATTAGAATTTTCGGATAGTTTTTTGAGTTTTTAAATATATACTTATAGTATTTTAGATAATAAATATCCAAATCAAAGTACAATCAAAATTTTTAAGTATTCATTGGATATTTAAAATTAAGAATCAATTCGGAATCAGAAAGAACCAAACTAAAAATGAACTAAAATTCTATTAGGTACTTATTGGATTCAAAACTCCTCTATCCAAAAAATTTGGAACCGAATAATTCATATCAAAAACTGAACCGAATACCTGAATGCATTCAGGCTAGAAGATAAATGAAACAGATGCATCATGTGCCCGACGTCGTTTTGTAATAATGTATGTATAGCGTGCGGTTTTTCTTTTTCATATTATTAAATTAATTTAATTTGATTTTAAAATAACCTGAAAAAAATAAAATAAAAAAGAGAGTGAAAAATATATAAATGAAGCAAAGTGCGATGTTTTTGTGATAAAAAAACGATATAAAGAGTGAAAAAATCATCGATTCTCCTTTGTTTCGCCTAACCCAATTTCCTCCTAAATCTCAGCATCCTTCTTCTTCTTCTTCCAAATCTCTCTCATATAATTAGAGATTAGAGAGAGACACACAGATTATCATCAGAATCGAATCCTTTACACCAATTTGTAAATTCCTCATCTTTTTTTTATTAATTTATTAATTTGATTTAATTTTTACGTTATTGAATTCTCCTTTTTGATCGGAATCTAGATGTGATGGATCGATTGATCTTGAATTTGATTGATGTATTTGTCGTTGAATTTTCGATGGAATATTTTGAAATCATGTTTTTTAGGGTTTTAATTCTATCTTATGTTGTGTATGAAAGGAATAAAGGAATCTGATTTCTTGGTTTTAGATTCTTAAAATTTGGTTAGTTAATGATTTTTGAGTGGTTTTCTTTCCCAAAGGTTGAAACTTTGTGAATTTTAAAGTGTGAAAGGTTTCTAATTCAAGCCAAACTGTCTCTTTTATGGTTACTGAATGGCATAGCTTTTGTATTGTAGTGTAAAGATGTTTTCTTTTCCTGGTTTTTTGATCTTCTATGATGATGTTTACTAGTTTGCTTGATTTACTAACTTGACAGTTGTTTCGTTTTGAATGTATATATGTGTGTGTGTGTGTGTGTTAATGAATATTGCGATGAGGTTTTGATGGCTGCTTCTCTTTTCCAAAGGTTGAAACTTTGAGAATTTTGTGTAGTCTCTAATTCAACCCAAACTCTCTCTTTTATGGTTACTGAATGACATAGCTTTCGTATTGTAGTGTAAAGACTAAAGATGTTTTCTTTTCCTGGTTTGCTTGATTTACTGATTTGACAGTTGTTTCTTTTTGAATGTATATATGTGTGTGTGTTAATGAATATTGTGATGAGGTTTTGATGGCTGCTTCTCTTTTTTTGGGATGCAGGTTTTAGGACCCTGCAGCTTAACGAATAGTGGTTTAGTTTTTTTATATGCTGAATTTGGTTTTTTGTTAAAAGTGATCTTGAAGTTAAAGTAGATTTTCCAACAGGCTCCTAATAAAGATTGCTCTCTTTCGGTAAGTTTTATTTTGAGCTTACTATCTCTTCTAGTTCTCAAGCTCAGAGTCTTGTTTCGTCTGGTATGATTAGTTTCTGTGTTAATCTCAAGAGCATGAGTCAGTCTAACATATCTGTTTCTTTTGTTTTTCACTTGTTCTTTATTTTGATTGAGATAAAGCAATGTGTTTTTTTCTTGCCAATTGACAAAAACAATAGTTTTTCTAAAAGCGTTCGCTTTGTTTCTAACTTGATGCGTGAGTAGCTTTACACAGTGTTTATTACAAGATGGCTGGTGTAAAGCGAAAATTAAGTACCGAGTCAGATGCTCATGCTCTTCACAAAGAACTGGATGAGGTCTCATGTCCTGTTTGCATGGATCACCCACATAATGCTGTTCTACTGCTGTGCAGCTCTCACGACAAAGGTTGTAGGTCTTACATCTGTGACACCAGTTACCGACACTCCAATTGCCTCGACAGGTTCAAGAAACTACACTCTGAATCCCCGAATGACCCCAATCCCGAGCCCAACTCGGCTTCAAGAGCAAACATTAACGAAGATCAAAGCGGCAGTTATCACCGTGTCTCTGCAAACCAAGTCGCTGTTGGAGATTCCGAGTCGCTGAGGAGGAGGAGGAGAGTGGAAGAAGATGATCACTCAGAGGAAATTGCGAATTTGAAATGCCCTCTTTGCCGTGGTACTGTCTTAGGATGGAAGGTTGTAGAAGAAGTGAGAAGTTATCTCGACATGAAGAACCGAAGTTGCTCACGAGAGTCTTGCTCATTTACCGGTAACTACCAGGACCTGCGTCGTCACGCAAGAAGGATACATCCAACGACTCGTCCTTCAGACACTGATCCAACGAGAGAGAGAGCTTGGAGACGCCTCGAGAACCAGAGAGAGTATGGAGATATAGTCAGTGCTATCCGTTCTGCCATGCCTGGTGCTGTTGTAGTAGGAGATTATGTTATTGAAAACGGAGATAGGTTAGCAGGGGAGAGGGAAGCAGGAAATGGAGGAGGCAGCGACCTTTGGACCACTTTAGTATTGTTTCAGATGATTGGTTCTCTTGAGAATAACGGAGGTTCTAGTGGTAGTGGCAGTGGAGGTGGAGGAGGAGGATCAAGATCTCACAGGTCAAGGGCGTGGAGGAATACTCATCGACGTTCTTCTTCGGATAGACGATACCTTTGGGGAGAGAATCTTTTGGGACTGCAAGATGAAAACAATGATGATGATGATGAAGAGTTGCGTTTACAGAATGACACAGGGGATAACTCGAATCATGTTCCAAGAAGAAGAAGAAGGTTTGGACGTCCAAGATCAAGCGGAAATCATCCGCGATAAAAAAGCCATTGTCTGGTAAAATTTGATATGAATCATTAGGGTTTTGCTTGTAGTAGAAAGCCTTTGCGATAACTGAAACTGGTTTTCTGTTTAGGTGCTATCAATATCTCTCTCGGGTCAGAACCAGACCGATGCAAAGGGAAAAGGTTTTGCTGAAATCCCCGAGAGCCGTAGGATTGTTTTGGTGTTTATGTAAATGTCATTTTGTGAGCTTCGTTTAGTCGCTCTATTGTATGCTAAGTACGGTTTTTATGCAATGTCTTTTTATTAATTGTTACACATTGAAAATGCTTTTCTTTTTTTGTTTGGTTTGGTTTTTTATTGACATGAAGTTTCTTCTTATGTAGAAGATAAAATGTAGGTGTTTTCTTCTAACTAATCTTTCGAAATTATGGCATACTATTTTGCAAAGCACAATATAACCTCTTTTTATGTTATGTGTAGAGTTTATAGACTATCAAAACGAGTTATGTAGTACATATTAGTGCTATTTATTTGGGCAAAAATAAAAAAAAAATTTGGTAGAGTTTATACATTTGACGTCAAGAAAACAATTTCCTTCAGACACGTTTGGGACCACGCTAGCTACTGTACTTGAAGAGTTGATGTACGTAAAAGGTTGAGATATGGCCACGTCACACGTAAATATGACATGCGGGCATGAACCATAACACGTTCGATCTTGCAGAATTTGGTGAATGGTGACGGCATTGTAATTTAAATCGATACGTACCTTCGCACACAAAAAATTATTTTTTCAAAACAAAAACTAAAGCCACGCAAATTCTCACAAAAATTGAAACCTCTAGGCCACTAAAAACGAAAAAACATAAAGTAGCTCCAACATCCTATCGTAGATATCCTCTGAGTCATTAAGTCAGAACAAATCTAAATAGTAAATACTAAATACTTAGTTTCTAGAACAAACAAAGTCTTAACTATAATTATTGCTTAACCATATATCCCTCTGCTGAGTTTAGTAGATATACGAATACGACAGGACAAGTTTAAGTGTGTTTTTACGATCAATCAGTTATTCTCTTATACTCCCTTTGGTTTGAGTTATTGTAATTTTAAAATAATGTACACAAATTAAAAAAATATTTAATTTATTAATTTTTCAAAAAAAACACAATTACTTATATATTTAAATACAATTCAACCAATAAAATAATATTTTGCAGAATACAATTAAAATTTGAAAACATGATCTAATTCGAAACAAAAAAAATTTATAAAATGACAACTATTAAAAACCAGAGGGGTACTGTAGTATATTCCGACGTACGGCTTCTTCTTGTGTTCCACATATATGCACTTGCTTTCAGTGTCCATCTTATTCGACTTGATTAGGGTATATATGTCGAAGGTGCTTGGTTTAATACAGCTCATCATATTTTTATTTATTGGATTATTTTGTTTAAATTTACTTTAATTCATTAATTAGTAATATCTTCTTACTCAAAATGTTCCATGTGACTCTTGCATGTTCTCTTATGCCCTCACAATATAATATTTTTTTAATGTATTTTAATAACTCTTGATTAAGCAGACAACATCCGGTCAGTTTGTGACTGATTGTCAACCATACACATGATTATCTTGTTTCAAAATGAACCACGGAATTGGGATTAGTAACTCTTTAATTTTGTTTTTGTTTTTTTGTTTTTTTTTTGTCAACGTAACTCTTTTTGTTTGATTTGATACTGTTGCATATTCTTATTCATGGTTTTAAAAAATAAGTTCTACGAAAGTGAACTTTTACATACACATGGCTTTAAACGGTCTAGAAAATTCCAAACTTCCAGAAATTTTAATTGAGAGTCCCCATGAAATTTAATGACATGACTTACAAGTGTGTGGCAACGAGTAATGGCAACAAAGCTTTAAAACTAAGTGACATTCTTTTATGACATCGAATAGCTAAAGTCCACAACCTAAAGAAGCATGTACATGTATAAAAACCCCACAATGATACAATCCCACGTTGTGTTTCCTTATACATCCCCAATTAGATTGAGTCAACCAAATTATTTAAACACTTGTATCTTTTTGTTTTCCCAAGTCATCTAGCTCTTGTCTTCATCTTCCGTTCCAAAGTCTTTAATCATATGTGTGAGGGAGAATCTGTTTGACACATTTGGGGACAGGTCTACGTTTGACCCACCACCAGACATATTCAGACGCAAATAATCACCAAAGCTCTATACTATATTATACTGAAAAAAGCATCTTCAGCCAGAACATGGAGGTTAGTCATATTCACATGCGTTATATATCATTCACATGTGTCCATAACACACCATATATATAAGCGTTAAAGTTTTGAGTTTTGACCAGATCTTTCAATGGCTCCTCAAGTCAGCAAAGGCAATAGGCAAATCAGAGTCATGTTCATTCAATTGTACTGCTCATGAAGCCACTACAACTCTAAAAAGTAAGTGACAAAACATTTCTTGATCCATAGAAAATAGATCATAATGTATAGCACTAGATAGTTAACTTATCAGAAGATATTGACGATTACTAGATCGGCTTGGATATATTGCCCTTTTTGTTATTTGAAAAGTTAACATTCTTGTTTTTTTTTGGGTGAACTTAAATAGATTACATATAACTGGTTAATTAACAAGAACAGTTTTCTGAAATATTCATGTAAATAATGTGATTACGGTTGCGCAGGTCGCGGAACAAGAAAGTCATTTACAAGCGGGTCTAAACAACGAAAACAGAGGAATTACAGAAGAATCTGGTTATGGTGTAAAAAAGATGTAGCTGACGCTTGTTTCTATAGCACATTGACTTTAAGAAGACTTGACAGCTTTAAGAGAGAACAATTGCTTCGCGCCATGGCAAAGATGAAGGCACAAGCAGCAGAAGATAAAAAAGCGACATCGACAAGGTTTGATCCGAAAACGGCTATCAGAGTCATGGAACCGGAGAAAAGTGGAGAAAGCAACAAAGAGAAGGCTAAAAGCGAGCAGAGTAAAGCTAAGGCCACGCTTTCAAGGATGAAGGAGCTTATTAGATGGGCAGCAGCAGCCAAATCCGACAAAGCTGTCAAATTCTTTACCCCTAAGGTATATTCATCAAACCCCCTAAGAACTCAAATTTATTAGTAACCATTGTTCTTAATGTAACATAAAAAGTGCAGATAGCGGAGTCAAGAAACCGAAGAAAGTTGAAGATAATGAGAGAGGGGAATGAAGAATCAAAAATGAGTAGTGATTCTGGAAGTATAAGTTTGAGATGGGAGAGTAGTGAGAGTTGTACAACTCTCTCTTCCTCTGATCACATCTCTATAGTTTCTGCACCAGCAATCCTTGTTTCCTTGGGTAATACGCCACCCTATCAATGTCGATCCAGAAAAGGCAACTGGATCACTACTGATTCTGAATGTAAGATCATTTACAGAAAAAAAAATTATGTTTTGAAGTATACTATCTTTATTCAAATGAAAAACAATTCTCATTTTTAATTTTTAAACACACAATAACTAACTCCAAAATGTGATCGGTAATAATGAATCATTTCAAATAAAATTGCTCTGTCTTTCTTATTCTAATTTTTTTTTTAATGTATTTTGGATTTTGCAGTTGTGGTGTTAGAGTTATGAAGAGAAGATAGATGTGGATGACGAGTGACGACAATGACAAGTACAACCAATTGATTCCCTGGTCGCTAGACCATTTGTAATTAATTTATTACCATTGCTTTCGGTAATTTCAATTTTACTTTATATATCTTTATATACATTCATACTAGATCATCGGTCCATGTCAAGCGTAGACATGAGAAGGTAATTAATTGGTATTTTTCTCATTTTAGTGTTAATATTGGTAACCATTATTAGTTTGACTATAGTATGAATGATGTGTTAGATTTTATTTGGTAACTATTATTAGTTTGACTATAATATGAACGATGTGTTAGATTATTAATTATTATCCAATATGATTCAAAAGGTTAAACTTAATAAAACTATAAGTCTATAGCTGAGCTTAAGGTCTGATGAAATAGAAGAGATAGAGACATAAATGTCATACGAATTGAAGAACAATATATATATATATATATATATATATATATATATATATATATTATAGTANAATTCTCATATAAATGATGTAATTCTCATATAAATTTACGAACTAATCTCAGTTTGGTGAGTGATATACAAAAAAAAAAACACACACACACACAAATAAAGACAGAAATGTCATGCATATTCAAGAATAAGAAATAAAGATAATTTACCTTAAGAGATTTAGTAACTCTGCAGATCTCGTATCAGCTTCAGCTTGTGGAGAATCCTTTTGACTTACGCTAAAAATGTATTGATCAAAGGATTTGTTTGATACAATGTGTTTTAACCTTAATGCATAATGCCAAACTGGACAATGGTTACATTCATTCTAATACTAGATTTAAAGATACCAATAAAAATTTACAAGCTTAAGAAACAAAATTTGGACTTATATATGGAGAACAATCTCACACTACTGCCAAAATGGTTATAATATATGTTCAGTTAAGCTGTAATGGCAATCGCAACCACTATTAGTAGCAATATCAGTTAAATCCATAGTAATTTCACAACTGCAAGGTCTTTTTTTTTTTTTTTAAATGTTATTAGGTGAACATTTGAATGATATTAATATAGGTAGAGTCGGTATTGAAGGGCTTCAAACGTAAAATAATTTAATTGGTTTATTAAGAAGGTGATATTGACCGTTGGATTTATAAAACGTTTATTGATTTTAAAAGTTAGAGATTTGTTATATTTGTACATAAAAAAAAAATGGTAAGTAGATTTAGTGTCAGCCCTTTAAGATTCAAATACAGTTCTCTTTAAGAATAATTGACCTTTTTCACTTATAACAAAAGGTCCAGATAAATGGGCTTACGTTTAGCAGATTGATTGGGTCTAGGCTTGTAACTGGAAAATGAAAAAGGTATAATCAAGGCTTGTAACTGGAAAATGAAAAAGGTATAATCAAGGCTTGTAACTGGAAAATGAAAAAGGTATAAAAATGGAGATGCGGGGGATCGAACCCCGTGCCTCTCGCATGCAAAGCGAGCGCTCTACCATTTGAGCTACATCCCCAGTATGTTCTTTATGTCTATTATTTACTATTTAGTTTTATAGTATGTTGCGATTTGTGTATACGCACCCGACGATAGTCGAAAAAGTTGCTTGTCAGTGTCAGATATATTTTATTAAGAGAAACTATACAGAAAAACCAAAAAAAAAACTATAATTAATGGATTAGCTATAGTAAGGAAGGATTGGTTAGTATATTGTCTATGTAATGTATATTAATTGCCATTTTACCCCTACAATATATAAAGAACTGAATTTTGTATATTCTTTCTCTTTTCTTTATTACAAATATATTCACTCTTTCATTTTAATTGCTTTCAATTTCGTAAAAGACAATGATTTAACTTACCTGTAAAAATATAGATTTTTTTTCTTGTATGATATGTTTTAAAATTTTAAAATCAAACAGATATTTCTATAAAATTTTGATATGTAATAGTAAAATAAGAAAATATCATTCTATATAAAAATTAACTTACTTTGTTTTATATTAAAGATAAACCTCATTCTATACTATTCATTGCTATTATAAATAGAATATCATATCAAAACTTATATATATATATATATATATA
>OVBI01000613.1:0-62946 GCA_900406495.1 Sisymbrium altissimum
GACCTTCCTGAATACTAACAAAAGTTTCCTAAAACACTAATAGGTGAGACAAGTGAAACTTTAACAAACAAGTGTGAGATGTAAAAAACAAGTGTGAGATGTAAACAATCGAAAGTTCGAATTGTGATTAAAAGTTTACTGTTTTGTATTCGTCAGATATGGACACAAACAACTTGAATAATAGTCTTAACCCTTAGAAAAAACTTTCGTAGAAAGAACACACAAGTACAGCCAGAAACAAGCACACAAACACTGACTCGGTTGATATGTATTCAGAGAGGACAACAACAACAAGAAGAATTACAAGGATACAGAGAAATTAACTTTAGATTCGAATAAAAAAAGATTTGAGAAAGAGATCGAAGAACATTAATTTGAGATTAGGGCAATCCCGACAACCTCAACTCGATTCCGGTAACGGCGACTCGATTACGGCAACGGTGACTCGATTCCGGTAACGAAGACTCTTTCCGACAATGACGCCTCGATTCCGGCAACGGCAATAGCGTGTTATCGTTGGGTTTTCGGTTTTTGTTTTCAAGTTTCGTCGGGGATTTTGTTTTGATGGGGGAGATTGTTGAGGAGGGTAGAATAGTTTTTTTGTTAATTAATGAAACAATTTTGTCCTATGTTCCTTCCTGAAACATTTATGTCACAAAAACTTAAAATAGTGACATTTTAGAGAATTGCTCTTATAACTTATATAAGTGCATTAATAACATTTCGAAATCCCACATGATATGTGTGTTAATTTATACTATTATTTTAAAAATTAGAAAGGGGTAATATGGTTGATAACTACATTAATAGTAATTTTTAAAATTTAAAATTATTACTTTTATTTACGTTATTTAAAAGTCAAATTGGTTTATAACCAAATTCGGGTTTATATCTAAAACTTTTTTCTATATTGTTTAAAAATGAAAATTTTCTTTCCTTTTATAACTCGCTAAAGGACAGAGCAACGGAAGGTACTATTATTATGCTGCATCAAAGAACACACAAACCGTACATCGGTCCATACACATACATCTTTATAGATTTTTAAAGTTTGGAGTTATAATTTCTATGGAATAATACCTACACATCGAAATATTCTTTAAAAAGCAAAAAAAATTACAAGAATATATGATATTGTTGTAGTTTACTTGAAAATATTATTATTGTACAAACTTTTGAATCGAACTTTCGGTCTGCGGTGACAATTTAAATAAATTGTGAAGGAACATAACCACAAAGAAAACATAAACCATATATTATTATGTTTGTGCGAAAAACACAAACCAAATAACTCTAGAATTTCAAACCAGAACCTTGCAATTTCTCTTCAATGATCATGTCTAGCTTGTTCTCCATTTCAGGTGTAAGATAATTCTTCCAGTCACCAACTTCCCCTTTACGGAAAAAGTTCTTGCGATCCACTTTGTTAAATTTTTTGGTTTTGTTAACCGCCAAACCGCTCAGGTTACGCAGAGAGCAAAAGTCCAAGATCTCATCCACCAATCCTTTATCTTCTTCTTCCTTAGTAAAAGGACACTCCAAGAATTCCGCAAGTCTCTTGATCTGATCATGAGGCTCCGCTTTCATGTCTTCATACCTCATGAAAAGCACATGCTTGGGATCGTTCAAGCTTCGTCTCCAATAACTCAAGATATGTTCCCAAAAGGGCCCATAATAGATAGTTCCGTTGCAAAACGCTTTGAACGTACAATCGAGAAGGCTTTTGTTTGGTTCTATTTTATGAATAGCAGACCCAAAAAACCACCACGAGATTAATGTGTCCTTCACGTTCCTGCACACGTACACAATCTTGCATGGAGAGTCCTTGAGGGTCTCGTGCATCGCCTGCAGTGGCATGTGAGTTGAGAACAGCCTTGGGATTGATGAGAACTTGGATAGGTTAGGACTTGAGCTTTCATGATATACATCGATCTCCAAGAATGGTACAATGCCATGAGGATTATCAGATAGTAGAGGATGATGATCAAAGGAATGGTTCTTTGATCTCTCGAGGAGGGCGACTGTGAGGGCCTTGAGCCAAGTAGTGCCTGATTTGGGGTAAGAAGCAAGAATTATATCGGTGTCTTGCGGTTGAAAACCTCCTTGGAAATTAAGGACGCCTTGGAGAGTGTTGTAGTAATACCAACATCCTTGATACTGACAAAGCTTCTTCCCTTGGAAATCTGTGTGTGAAGGAAGCGAAGAGATCAAACTATTTGTTTCTTCGCTTATCTTGTCGTCTCCTACGTTGGGCGGAAGCTCCTTCAGATCCATTTGTTCGTACTTCGTAAGTTCTTGTACAAAATGATGTGTTAAGCTTCAAACGCGAATATACTATATATAAGCAAAGAAGCCAAGTAAAAACAAATATTGCTGGTAATAAAGACAAACCTATTGGTTCTCAAAGTAAAAATAAAGACAAACCTATTTCAAATTGCTGTAAGGAAAAATATTTATATATATATGAATGGGCTAGTTGGTGTAATTATTGTAGTTGGTGTATTCCAATAATAGAATTTTTGAAATCCCACATGATACGGTTGATACTTGATAACCACATTAATAGAAGGGGACAATTTGGTTGATAACCACATTAATAGTAATTTTTAAATTTTAAATTATTAATTTTGTTTCGTACGTCATTTAATAGACAATTTGATTAACCAAATTTGAGTTTATAATTATAAATACTAATAAAGCTGCTAATCTTGCACATGCGTGAAGTGGTGTTCCGTTGGTTATATTTTTAGTTTCTTTTTATTATATTTAGAATCAATAAAATTATGCAATTCATAATATTTTAATATTTATTTATCTGTTTATGTATATTTAATTAGAATTAGGATATCATTATTATATATGAATTCTACCAAAATCCCCCATCAAACATAATATTTGTGAAAAGCAAAGTGAAATATTAATTAAATAAATTAAAATAATCTGTTTATGGTTTTTAAAAAAGGAAGGCATTGGAAACGTTTGATGCCTTGTTTTTGTCTTCTCCTCGGCGGTTGTCTTTTGGTTCTATTGGGGTTCCCGTGTAAAGTATGTAATTTATCAGTTAAAAACATGTATGTTCTATGTTCCTTCCATTTTTTTTTGACAGTATACTCCATCCGTTGAGTCATAAGTTGATCTAAAGAGTGTTATTCCCGGCAGGGCACCTCACAGACGAGTCTCGACTCACACGACAAAATAAACTACCTTATACACGAGCACTCTTTGCTAATGCATCAGTACGACTATTACAAGACTAAGGGATATAAACAAGTGTAAACTCAGTGAAAAGAGCTTCAACAGTCTTGAAACATTCGATTTCTGATTTAAACGACGGCCAGTCTTTCCATTTAAATATTTTTTTGTTGTAATTTTATAAGTCTTTACCTTCTTTTGCGTTTTTGCACCCATTGATTACACGTCATTCTTCCGTGTTGATAACTCCTTATCTTATTCGTAATTTGTTAGGTGAGGATTTATAATTATGATTTTTTTAATTTATAATAAACAAATATATTATGGGTTTACATACTTACTTTCAGCTAAAGGCAGCCCGTGGAAAGCTTTAGATTAATGAAAAATATCAAGATCTGCCGTTCTATAAAATATATTTGGAATAAAATGCCAAACAAATATGATAGTCTAGTGGTTGTGGCCTTTTTAATGAGTTTGGTGACTGCAAATTATTGTGGTTTTTTCGGTTTTTCTTTATTAAAAAGGTATAATTGTCATTTACTTGAGGAAAAAGGACAGGTGGCAGCATAAGAGAGTAGTTGGCTAATTATATACCAAAAAAAAAATATATAAATAGAATACCTACAAAATTTTATATATTTTTGAAAAACGTTAAATTTGTTCCCAAGCTTCGATTTGATGGTTTGCTCCGGCGAGGAGGCAGATAATTACGTTCAAAGGAAAAATTTGTATGAAGTGTGGAATATATATATATGGATAAGCAAATTAAATTAAAACGTTCGAGAGAAAAGGATTAAGAAAGATATAATATTCTTTATTTAGATGATGGCAAGTAGAAGGCATATACAATCGAAGATCGACAACCTTGTACGCAGTCCTGGTTGTACGACACATCATACATAAACCAGCAACAACGTAACTTAGTTATATAGTAGCAGAGTCTAGCATTTTTTCACATACACGACAATAATGAAAACATGGAAAATAAAACTTAGGTGTAATATTTCTTTGAATATCCTTGTTTAGGCACTTTTGGCTGCTGTAAGAGAGCCCTTGTGGCATATTATAGAACACGCCTTGGTGCATTGTTCAACCGCTCCGTTCACAAATTCATTTGCGTCTAGTCACCGAAACAAAAATCAAATAGATTAATTCTCTTGTCACACTATTCTAACAAAAATTATAATAGTGAGCTTGGGAAGATTGCTATACCAGAGTTCTTGAGAGTGGTCATGGCACCACAGACAGAGAATGCACACCCCAACTTGCAGTATTCATTGGCAGCATCACCTTGAGCTTAAAAAAAAAACATCAAAAATAAAATCCACTGATCTTGCAAAAATTCAAATAATAATACACAATGAATACACTATAATAACGAGTTCAATGTACTAGATTTTTTGAGAATGTCATTAGGATATCCTGGAGGGCAACTATCTCCAGAAACAGATTTGCATCCACTCCATGTTAGACAAATTGACGGCGGATTTCCAGAAAGACAACATGATTTAAAGGAACTAACGGCTCTCTCGCTCGGGCAGCAGAGCCTTCCTTCTACTTGAATTTGTGCCATGACGAGAGTCATTATTGCCATACTCAAGATCACAGTTCTGCCTTCCATCTCTTGCTTCATTCTTGTTTGTTCAAAGAAGTTTACGTAGAGGAAACACTTATATTTAAGCTTATTTGGATAATATGGTGATGAAACTAGATTTACTTAAATACTAGCCGTTCTACAATTACAAACCGCAATTTTTTTTTTTTTTAGAATGCTCTAGAGTCTACTACACACATGCTTCACGACGACCTTGTCTCCTCAAACTATTTCATCTAACAACTCCGAGCTATTTTTCAAATTCAATTAATGGGGCCTTTTTAACCAATAAATCTCTTATTTTACTATCAAGATTGTCTCGATATCTAGTATGATATATATCAAGGAAAGAATTTAGTTGTTTATAAACATTTAAATTTTCAACATTCGATTCATCTAACACCTTATGGGGCTCATTCAAGTGGTTTATACTTAATAACATCATTAAAACCATCAATTGATTTTCTTTCGCACCTCCTCTAGTCAGAAATTTATCTAAAGCATCGTTTTGTGATTAAATAAACAATTCTAATTCAAATATATCTAGAATGCTCTACCCCAACACACAGCCACACAGGCAAACAACATTCTTCATGACCACCTTGTCTCTGCAAACCATTTTTTCAAATTAAATTAATGGGGGCTTTTTCTAGGGCATTGATCGAATCTCTCTCATAAGAATTTTGAAAACGGATTGCGACCCTCATATATGAATAATTGATCAAATCTCTCTTGGACACTGGCTTCTCTTCAGCATCACCAATCCATTTAATTATGATGATGTTTACTACATTTTAGGATTCTTTATAAGTAGTAACTAATTAAGGTTCTAAAGTTTCTGAACAATGTTCGGATCTGATTTAAAAAAATCTTAATTTGTCAGTATCAAAAAAAGAGTTTTCAAGAACAGAAAAAAGTTAAGGAAATAAAGAAACGTCGTCTTCACATACAAACGAGAAACGATGAAAGAACGCTATCTTTCTTTTTCTTCAAATTATTAGCATTCAAGATAAACTACTAAAGAGTAACAACAATGAAACCACCAAAACAAAAAAATATATACATATATCAGAAAAAATGCGCTATACTTCTAGTTCAACCGGACTAAACCAATTCCTCTGCTTCCTCTACTCTGTGGAAGAATGGAAATAAAAAACTTTGGCTCTGAAGTAAACTTACACGTCGAACGTAGCCATTCATCTCCACCGAGCTCAAGGCACCATCGGTCTGGGATTCTTTAACAAATGCAATCAAATGTCTGTAGAAACAGAGAATCTTAATTGTTGTTTCTAAGGGAAAAGAAGGAGAAAATGAATCTTAAGAAGCCATAAGATGAAAATATGAATCTAGTTACCTACGACCATCTCATATCGCTATGTATCGAAACTAAACAACCCACCATCCTCGTTATCACAACTTCACAAGTCTGCATGTACTGAAAGTACACTTATCGGCAAAGTTTAAAGAATTGATCCCTTAGACCATCAACGATAATAATAATATATATATATATATATATATATATTTCCAAGGGACTGAACATATAAATAACCCCACAAATATGAATGAATATAATCCAATGGAGACTCAGAAATATGCTTTCCAGTATTAAACTTGAGATGATGAATTTTACCATAGATGCAATCATCACAGAATTCCAATTGAGACACCTTTCTTACCATCAAAAATCCCTCTCTTGACCAGTAAATCCAACCCGGTTTGACTTCTCTTAATACCCATAAGTGAGTCTCATCTGCTCTGAGTTCTTTTGCATAAGCCTCTTGAGAAAAACGCTTTTAACATAAGAAGTACAGAGACTGATTGTCTTTTGCCTTGCAAAACAAGTCTACCATTCTTCATAATTTTTAGAATACCAATCTCTGAATTGCAATTGCAGTCTGGTTCTTCTAGAGTCTTTGGTGAGATAAAATTCTTCTTCATGTCCAGTATGTATGTGACATTTGTAAAAATACATCAGATCCATCTTCGTTAATTAGTGATCCTTACGAACCTATACTCTTAACCTTGGACATTATATCATTAGCCATTCTGACTGAACCAAACTTGCTCTCATCCAACTCTATGAACCAGTCTTTCCTCCATGTCATGTGCAATGAGCAACATGAGTCTATCACCCACTTAAAAGCTGCTTATAAGATTAATTACGTTCAAAGAAAATTTTTGTAGCAAGTGTGGAACAAGATAATTGGTAAGCATATAATTCAAATACGAGACAAGAAGATTAATAAAGACATATTATTCTTTATTTAGATGATAGCAAATAGAAGGAATATGCAATCTAGGATCGACAACCTTTTACAACAAAACACAAACCAACAACTTATTCAAATACTAGCACGAGAGTCTAGCATCTTTTTCACATACACAACAATCAGTGAAATTGCGGAAAACAACACTGAGGTGTGCTATCTTTTTGGATATGCTTGTTTAGGTACTTTTAACTGCAGTAGGAGAGCCCTTCTTGCATAAGCTATAGCATGCCTTGGTGCATTTTTCAACCGCTCCATTCACAATTTCATTTGCGTCTAGTCAAAGAAAAAAAATATTAGAATAGATTATTCTCTTGTCTATCATTCCAAAAAAAGTGAAAAGAGTGAGATTGGGGAGTTTGTTTTACCAGTGTTCTGGAGAGTGATCATGAAACCGCACTTAGAGAATGCACACCCCAACTTGCAGTATTCATTGACAGTATCAGCTTGAGTAGAAAAAAGAAAAAGAAAATCAAAACTTCCACAAAAAATGACATATACATCGATCTTGTAACATTAATTGACATAGTAAATCACAATTAAGACACTATAACTAATAGTGGATTCAATTTACCAGAGTTCTCGATAATGTCTTTAGGATATCCCGGAGGGAAACTACTCCCGGAAACATCTGTGCATCCACTTAGTGCTAAGCAATATGGCAGTGGAGATTTTCCTAAATACTGGCATGCATCAAAGATATCTCTGTTAACCTTGGCGGGGCAGTAGATCTTTGCGTCTACATGAATTTGCGCCATGACCAGAGTCATTATGAGCACGCTCACAATGACCGTTTTGCCTTCCATATTTTGATTGATTACTTGAAAATTTACGTGGGAAACAGTTACAATTAAGCTTGTATTGATGAAATTGTGATGAAGTCATGAAACTAAACTTACTTTAATACTAGTTGCTCTATGGTTTCAGACCACAAATTTCATTTTTAGCACGTGCTCCACAGATCAAAACAACCCTGTCTAGTCAAACTATTGCACCTAACCCTTTCGAGTAATCATTCAAATTAATGTGGCGTTTTCCTAGAGCACTTATTCGTCCACTTTCTCAAATTCACTGTTCAACCTCTTTTTTTGTTCGATACAGTTCTTATGCACACCAATTATTATCTACGTTCTTATCATTTCATCTCGCTGCAACAAGTTGGAGGTTAAAGAGTTTAGAAATGGAAAATTTTGGTCTTGAGTAATATATAGTAATCAAGAACTAAGTTTATTTCTTCATTGCCTCAAAGCACGCAGTTTTAGCAAAACAGAAGAAACGGGCATAGAACGGATCGTAAACCTCATATGAATTAAACAAATCTCTCCGTCAGACCATCTTTGCATGCACAAATTACTTCACACAGTTCCCTCCCGCGTGTCGAAACCAAGCATGCATCATAGAAAGTTCTGGCAGTCTCGCTCACGCAGCAAGTCTTTGCTTCTACTTGAATTTGCGCCATGACAAGAGTCATTATGAGCACTATTAAATCACAGTTCTGCTTCAATCTTCTGATTAATTCTTGTTTGATCATAATATAGGAAATACTTATAAAAAAACTTTGTATCGATGCAATGGTGAGCTTACTTAAAAAGTAGTTGTTCTACAACTTCAACCGCAAATTTCAATTTTCGAATCCTCTAAAGTCTACGCACATGCTTCACGACCACCTTGTCTCCTCAAACTATTGCACCTAACAAATCCGAGCAATCCTCCAAATTAAATGAATGGATTTTTGTCTAGAGAATCATTTCTTTTCCCGTTTCTCTTTTTATTCTGAAAACTCAGTATTTGAACTCTTAAACCCTAAACTCTAATGAAAGGGAAATGTTAAAACAAAACAAAGTCTACACTTGGTGCCAAAATAGTACCATGCATATCTTTTGACACTAGATATGCAACTCCAATAAATTAGAAAACCATGAGCGATATTCGGTCATGAAGACATGCAATGTCTTGTCTCTTATTGCTTAAGCTTTCATCAATTGCCCAATGAGAGTTCCGAACATGGACTAGAACAAAAGTTGTCATAAAACTTTACTTCACTATGTGCATCTCGCAGCATCTAAGCAATATATCCCAAAGACTTAATTTCTTCTTCCAAGAAGCTTTTAGAAAAAACTTAGTGAAATTTTATACCGCGCCACAGTGATTACTGATTAGTGGTCACTATCCAACTTTTTTAGGACTCTCATTACAATGATTGTTTTGATCTTTCCGGACTATCAATTATCACACTAACTCCGGTTGTTTCATTTGATGCTCAACCCCATCAAGAGAAACTAGTTGCGGAATCGAAACAACATATGAACTAACTATGTTGCACTACTAACAAGTAATCGGGCCTTTTGCTTAAACTATTAATAAGTTAACAGAGAATTGTTGTGATACAAACTAAGTCTCACATCAGAAATTGAAAAAAAACAATACTAATATATAAAAAGTTATGATCAATTCATTACTAATTGATTTTTAGTTGGAAACCCATAATTAACCCAACTTCAACAGAAATGCATCCCCCAACTTGCAGTACTCATTGACAGCATCACTTTGAGCTAAACAAAAAAAAAAAGGAATCAAAACCCTCCAGGATATAATAGTAATACACTATAATAACGTGTTCAATTTACCAAAGGTTTTGAGAATGTCACAAGTTTGCATCCAGTCGCTGGTAGACAAGTTATGTACGGGTCTGGAATACGACAACACATAGGAAAGGCAGTTTTGGCCATATGGCTCGGGCAGCAGAGCTTTGCTTCTACTTGAATTTGGGCCATGACGAGAGTCATTATTACAACGCTTAAAACCACAGTTCTGCCTTCCATCTTTTGCTTGATTTCTTGTTGATCACAGGAGTTTACGTAGAGGAATCACTTATATTTAAGCCGGTACTGATAAAATGGTGATGAAACTAGACTTGCTTAAATACTAGTTGCTCTACAATTTCCAACCGCAATTTTTATTTTTAGTTTATGACAAACATGCTTCAGGACCACCTTATCTCCTCAACTATTGCACCTAATGACAACTCCGAGCAATCTTTCAAATTCAATTAATGGGGCCTTTTTCTAGAGCGTTCATTTGTTTTCCCATTTCTCCTTTTTGTCTTCGAGAAATTGTGTCACTCATGTTTATAGTTCATATGTTCCCCTAAATTCATTCTCAAATTTGTTTATTATAATGTACGTTCTTATCATTTCGTCCAGCTGCAAACGATTTGTTGTACTGAGAGTTTACAAACGGAAAATTGTATGGTCTTCAGTGATACTAGTTAACAAAGACTAAGTTTATATTGACACTGGCCTCGAGAAGGTTTGTTTTGGATCGGTTCCCAAAACGGGATTAAAAACGGATCGTAAGACCTCATATGGATTGATCAAATCTCTCTCTTGACAATCATCTATCCATTTATGATGTTGTTTACTGTTTAGTCTAATCATATCATCTACACTTCTTTCATGTTGTTTGTTTCTCTTTTTATCTAATGAAAGGTTTGATAAAAAAAAAAAAATGCTTTCAATCTCTTAATGCATACAGGCAACCACATGCTTCACGACCACCTTATCTCTTCAAACCATTGCTCCTAACAGATCAGAGCAATCTTTCAAATTAATGGGAACTTTTGCTAGAGCATTGATCAACTCTCTCTTGGACAATGGCTTCTCTTCAGCATCCTCTACCCTCCATTGATGATGTCGTTAACTACATTTTAGGGTTCTTAAGTGATTAAAGGTTCTAAAGTTTCTGAACAATGTTCGAATCTGATCAAATATGGTTTTAAACAAAAAAAAACCTCAATTTGTCACTAACATAAAAGGGGTTTTCAAGAACAGAAAATAAAGAAACGTCGTCGTCACATACAGACAAGAAATGATGAAAGAACGCTTTTTTTTTCTTTTCAAATTATTAGCATTCAAAATAAACTACTAACACGTTAACAAGTAACAACAATGAAACCTCCAAAAAAAAACAATAACGAAATCAGACAAAATGCGCTTTACTTCCAGTTCAACCGGACTAAACCAGACCGGCTAAACCAATTTCCAGTGCTTCCTCTACTCTGTGGAATAGAAAAAAAGAAAAAAAAAACTTTGGCTCTGAAGTAAACTTACATGTCGAACGAAGGCTATTCATTTCCACCGGATGATTGCTGAACCCCAAGTTAAACCGGCTCCAAATCCGGAAGTGGCTATGGTATGTCCCGGTTTAACTTTTCCACTTCTCACCGCCTCATCAAGAGCAAGAGGAATCGAAGCAGCGCTTGTGTTACCATAATTAGCCAAGTTCGAAATGACTCGTTCCGGTGGAAACTGAAGCCTTGTAGCCACAGAGTCTATTATTCTCTGGTTTGCCTGCAAAATACTTTCCTTTAAACCATTTTCTGGTACAAAAGCTCTAATGACAGATCTTTCATCACTTAAACATGATAAGCAATACTCAAATTTGAATATTCGAAATGAAAGCTCTAAACTTTGCTGAATATTCGAAATGAAAGCTCTAAACTTTCGCCATTTATACTCAAATTTCAGGTCTTGTTTACCAATGAAGTTTGAATAAATGATAAGAAGATAACCTGATGGAGGAGGAGCCAATCAATGGAAGAAGCAGGAAGTCCAGCTTTTTGTAAAGCAGACTCAATAGATTGGGGAACGCATTTGACAGCAAAGCGAAATACTTCTTTTCCATTCATCTGAATGCAAGAATATGAAGATTGTTTCGGTGGAAAGTCTCCCAGAGCTGACCCATTGGAGTTCAATGCACCATCGGTTTGGGATTCTTTAACAGAAGCATTCAAATGTCTGCAGAAACAGAGAATATTTACTGTTGGTTCTTAAGGGAAAGAGAAGGAGAAGATGAACCTTACGAGGCCAGAATATGGAAATATGAATCTAATTACCTACGACCATCTCCATCGCTGTGTACATCGAAACTAAACAACCCATCATCCTCAATATCACATGCCTGCATGTAATGAAAGTACATTTTATTGGCGTAGTTTGAAGAACACACAGATTGATCTCTTAAGTCAAGATTTGTTTACAATGTGTCGTATAATGTTCTTGTTATAAGGTTATCATCCTCTGTTTCAGTAATTCAATGAAGCTTATAAACAAACAAACAAAGGATAATAATGACGGCTCGAAAGTGTACAGTACCTGAACAACCACAGCACCAGCAGCATCTCCAAAGAGGATGCAAGTTCCTCTATCCGTCCAATCAACAAACCGAGATAAAGAATCAGCACCAATCACTAAAACATTCTTAAAACCGCCTCCTGAAAAAGAAAGCATCGTTATTACAGACTAATCTTATTAGCTACTAATCAATCTTCTGCATTCTTAGTTAACTCTTACCTCTTATATGACAAGCAGCTGAAACTAGACCCAAAACAAATCCACTACAAGCAGCTGTGATATCATATGCCAAGGGGTTCTTTGTGCAACCAAGTGCCTTTTGAATCTGCCATCAGTACAGAATCATAGCGAATCAATCAACGGGAAGTTTCACTCCGTCAAAGCGAAATTTAGATCAAAAGGATCAACAAAATACCTGTGGAGCAGCACCGAAGAGATCATCAGGAGTGGACGTACACATCAAGACTAAGTCAATATCATCAGGAACAACCTCAGCCATTTCAAGAGCTTTGGTTGCTGCTTCTACTGCTAACCCAACCAAGCTATCTTTGCCTTCAATTATAGTTTCACAAAATCATTGTCTGTCCTCTCTCTCACTCTTAATGATGATAGTGGAATGAAAATTGAATATTAAGTAGTTACCTGATACAACCCGACGGTTGCGAATACCCGTACGAGTAGCTATCCACTCATCATTAGTATCCACTATTTTTGCCAGATCATCATTAGAAATCAGAAGACTTGGGACTGCTGAACCAGATCCAATCAACTTGCAGCCACTCGGCACTAGCCTTCAAGTAGACAGAACAAAAGAAAATTGTTAAATCAATGACAATTCATTCAAACTCGAAAAGAGAATCATTACATAAAAATCATCTTGAAGCATGAAATCAGACACTAATTAAAAGCATTCTCTTTTTTGAGTAATATGTAGTAATAAAGATCTTCCTTAAACCTAAGCTAAGACTTAATAATAAACTTCTGATTCCAATCTTCAATTAGACAGAACACCAAAGGAACGTTGAATCAAACTGCTTACAAGTCATTCAAACTCTCGACAAGAGAATCATTACATAGACATTAAATTTGTCTTAAAGACAATCTTAGCACTAAGCTAAGACTTAATAATCAACTTCTGGTTCCAATCTTCAATTAGACAGAACACCAAAGGACTGTTGAATCAGAGAGACCATTTAAACTGCTTACAAGTTATTCAAACTCGAGAAAAGAGAATCATTACATAGACATTAAATTTGTCTTAAAAGACAATCTTAACAACTGAGCTAAGAATTAAAACAATCCCAATAACAATCATCTTAAAGATCTTCCATAAAGCTAATAACTTTTGATTCCAATCTTGCTAATCTAAGAAACGTTAAGCTCAGAGATATCAAGAAACGATGTGAAAAACAATGGATTGATGCAAGATGAAGGCAAAGACTTGAGCTTTATCACCTGGGTCGTTGATATACAGAAGGAGAAGACGAAGCATGCTTATCAACGTTAGAGCTAAGGCTAGAGCAGAGAACCCTTTGAGAGAATCGTTTCGAAACGCAAAAACCAGATCCGGAAACTCTAATCGGGAGGTGGTGAGTTGTGCTTCTCATTGAAGAAACGGAAGGATGAGTGAAGAAGCCAGATGCATTCGCCATTTCAAAACAACAAATCGAAGACAAGAAAAAAACAAAAGGTTTCGTGTCAGCTCTGAGTTTAGTTGTAATGCCAAAGAGAGAGAGAGATGAAGAATTCGAATATTCGAAGTTGAGTGAAAAAAAGATCAAATCTTTGGAAGTTCCGAAGCGAAGAGGAGGAGAGAGAGAGAGAGAGAGAGAGAGAGTGGTGGTGGCAGATACAAATATGAGGAGATTCCAATGCTCTCTCTGCTGTGTTGAAAACAAACCATTGGTTCAAAGTGATGAAACTAATTTTACAAAATTATTCACAATTTTGGCATTCAAGTTTCTATTTTGTATTAAAAAGTCCCACTCAATATGTAATTATATATTACATCAGATTATTCTATATTTCTCCTTTTTTTCTGCGTCAATTTAACATCAGATTCATGTGGTAAATAGAGACATCACTGAGAAAAGTAAAGAATGCAAAAATAAATAATATATATGTATATATAAGATCAATAGAGACACCGAATTTCATTTAGTGTATTTATGAAAAGTGAAAATTAATATTAGTAAAAAGCTACAAGATCAGTTTAGTAAAAAGAACTATTAGGTGATTATGTAATATAGTTTCTAATATTTTGTCATGATAAATCAATTTAAAGATAAAAATTATTTTCCAACTAATATAATATCAGATAAATTATATGCAAAAGTATTATTTCTATTGTTTTAATTTGAAAAGTGTTGTTTTGCTCATTTTCCAAGTAATTATTTTCCAAGTAATATAATCATTGGATAAAAGTAAAACTAATAGAATTTCTCAATTTTCCTAATTTCTTACCCCAACACTAGTCACTAACATGTCTACAAGATTTTTAAAAAAAGCATTTCAAGTTGAACACAAAAAAAAAAAAAAGCAATTCACCAAGTAGATTAAATTCTAAATTCTATCGGTTTAGAGTAAAACGAATAAAGGAGTGGTTAATATAAAAGTAAGGTATAGAAAATGGGACAAAAACAAGAAGGTGGTTGCGTACCGGTCATATATTAGTAAGGGTTTGGTAAACAACTTGAAGAAGAGTAAGAGATTAACCAAATCCACTTTCAAAATTAACTTGAAATTATTAATTTCAAGGGAATAAAATTTATTGCCAGAAAAAAAAAACCAAAGACAAAAACAAAAACGTGAAAGAAGATGCAAATGTTGTCATTTATTGTTGGTTGTGGACCGTCTTAATTATAAGAAGCTTCATAGTTTGGTGGATGAGGCAGAGACACAGAGGAGCTTTTGGCTGTTAGATTTGGACATGAATGCAAATTCAATACACATTTTAATTCTAAAAAAAGAAAACATACAATGCCAGAAGAAGAAATGGACAACAAATAAATTTAGAAGTAAAACACAAGATGTGTGTAGAGATAAGAATCTTAAGATCATAGATTGAAACACAGTAGTCACAAAGCACACTTAACATTTGAAACATAAACATGTCTGAATTAATGGACGCGTAAGCAGAGATATTAAATATACAACATAATTATCAACTGCAAGTGAGCACCCTCGCTAGCCGTTGTACATCTAGAAGAAAAAAAGGTTGATAATATATCAAATGAAAACCAGCCACAAGTTTTTTTTTTGTCTTCGACCATGGATTGGTCGAGGCTAGTTGATGGCCTAAGAACCAACAAAAGAAAATTAATAATAACTTTAGAGAAACATATAGAAAGTGAAGCATAACAAGGATATAGAGAATGACCTCTTTGAATTTGCATGCAGGTAAGAAACGGTCTTTAGTTGCTTCATCTTCCCATTCAACCTCTTCTATCCATTTTGTCTCTCCATATTCTATCACAAGGTCCTGTCCCATGGCGCTTTTAGAATCGAGTGGAAGTCTTTTCAGCATCGAGCAATCCCTCACCTCCATATTCCTCAGACAAGGAAATGGTAGAGGACTCCAATAAATGCTTTTTAGCTTAGGTAAGCGATGGAGTTGTAGAAATCTTAATTTTTGGAAAGGTAGAACATTGGACCCAGCTTTCTCTTTGCTTACTATATCCTCTAGCTGCTTGGCGGCGATAACCAAAAGCTTAGATAGATTTGGTACAAACATCAGCCATGTGAGATCCTTTAGGTTGATGTTGCACTCGCTTATATGCACGTAAGAGAGGTTAGGGAAGCATGGAGTTTCACTATATGTCTTATCAATCTTTATCTCCCATGCAAGACAAGTGCTTATGCGGAGGCGACGACATTTATCCATATTTGGCATTCTCGACCATTCTACCTTGAGATAACTGTCAATAGATAGATCTGTAATAAGGCTTGCGAACTTGTATGCACTTAATAGTTGTTTGAGTTTTGTTACCGAAGAAACACTTATAGTTAAAACATCTAACTGATCCATGAGTTGTAACTCCTTCAGTGAACTAAAATCTAATGGAAGAGCTGAATATTGTAATCCCAATAACTTCAAACTCAATAACTTTGATACCCCAGTGATACTTTCAAGGCTCTTTGTGCGCTCCATATTCAAATGTAATAAGTTTTTCAACTTTCGAATACCAATAGGCAGTCTTTGTATTGGTGTATCTGACAAGTCGAGATACCTTAGATAAAATAACTCCGATATTTGTTCGGGCAACTCAGTGAGGTAAGAGCTATCTGATAGATCCAAAACAGCTAACCTTGGCATTGACGTAAAGAAGTTCTCCGAGATATGTTGTAGTTGTTGATTCTGCTGAAGGAACAAAGTTACAAGTTCGGGAGCCTTAGGGATGTCAGATAAATTTATAATCTCATTACACATCAATGAGACCCTTTTCACAGCACTCCAGTTCTTGATCTTTGGTACTCCACGTAACTTGTATCTCGCTTGGACAACATATTTTTCTTTATGCTTCCCAAATTCAGATGCTACCCACAATGCCATTTGACGAACCACATCATGCATTTTCACTTTTCGCTTATCCCTTTCATCGTCCATCAATAAACATGTATGAACAAGAGTACCAATTATTTCATAACCTAGGTTCACCGCCTTTTCTCTATCCTCATTTTCATCAATGAAACCCTCACATATCCAATAATCTATCAACCTATCTTTAGTGATTAGATAATACTCAGGAAATAGAGCACAATATTCGAAACATGATTTCACCTGGTCATTTTTCAAACTGTCGTAGCTGTACTTCAAAACTGGAAGAATGTCATCTTCCATTCCTAAGAATTCTGCAGCAGATGAAGTCAAAACATCAACAGCGCGACGCCATTCTTGTGCCGTTGTTTTGCATGCCATGGTCTCGCCAATGGTGTTGAGAGCCAATGGCAGACCACCACACTTTTCGACAACTTCTTTTGCTAGCTCTCGAATATCAGGATCACTCTTTAATGTGTTTTCTCCAACTTTCTTTTCGAATAAAACCCACGCATCAGCCGGTGACAAACATTGGATTTCCACCGGGTCATGAACTCCCATGCGTGCGCATACTTCTCGTAAACGAGTGGTGAATACTACTTTGCATCCATTTTCCATTGTCGGAAATGGGATTCCAATCTCTTCTAAATCTATTTTCTTCCATAGGTTGTCCAATAACAATACAAATTTCTTTCGCTTTAGTGAAATATATAGCTCAATGGCCTTCTGGCTTTCTTGTTTACGGTTCCACTCCTCTTCACGGAAGCCAAGTTTTTGACCGATATCATCTTGAACTTTCCCGACCCGAGCATCTTTAGACACTGTAACCCAAATCACATTTTTAAATCCACCACTCATTTGACCTAACTTGTTGTTGATCCGCGTGAGAATGGTGGTTTTTCCTACTCCTCCCATACCGTATAGTCCCATGACTCCGGTTTTAACATCCATGAGACGGTTCCATGCCAGTTCGAATGTTTCATCATGACCAACAAGTGTCGGCTGGATAGGTCTTTCTTCCACTTTAGCTCTTACAGTTGGCTCAGCCACCACTTCAAATGCCCCTTTAGTTTTTAGATCATTGACCTCACTTAACATCAAGAAAACTCTTTTCCCATATTGATAGCTCGATCTTGGATTCTTGGAGCAAACCCGACAGAGACACAACCTTTGAAGTTCAAACGTCCTGGCACCTAATAGATGGTTCACTTGCTTTTCGATGGTAGCGACTCTCTTAAACCATGCTTGGACTTGGGCAAGTACACGTAAACCTCTATCTTCTTCTTCTCTCTTGGCTCTTCTAAGCACATCATCTCGCATTGCCTTAAGCTCTTCCATAGCTCTCTCCAAATTCAGGAGATTATCCTCAAGATTATGGATATAACTCTCTTTATCAAGTAACCATTGAGTGGCACGATTGACGATTTGATCACATGATAACGAGACAGAGAAGAAACCTCCCATTATGCAAATTAAAGTTAGTTATAGAGAAAATCACAAAGCAAAAGCCGTTAGACTAATTGCAAAGCATTTTTTGGGAAAACTCAAGAAATCAAATTACGAAATAAGGAGATGGCATAATAGAACTTGATGCCTTCCCCTCCATTTCTTTTGTTCTCCTTTCCTTCCTTTTTGGTTTTCGAATAGTCCTTGTATTTGGCTATTTTCGTTATTTCGAAATTCAAGTACATTACATATATTATAAAGAATTCTGTTATATTTCCGTTAACTATCTAAGATAAAATAAGTAAGAATAAAACTATTTATGTTTACTTAATTCTAAAATAGACATATCCTCCATGGTTGAATTTGTCCAAAAAAAAGACATGTAATATGTTACCTTTAAAAAAAAATAAGTCAAATGAACGTATACTAAATCAAGTTTGTAAAGTAAAACGAGTTACGCATGTGGAATATAATAAAGATGCAAAACAAGATGAGACTCATCGCATGAAATAGAAAAGAATCGAACCGAATTCATGAAGAAACCAAACCGAATACAATGCTTGAAACAACACACCAGTTAGCTTTTTGTCTCCAACAAAGCTTAAAACATTATAAGAAAGCAGCACTTTTGGGGTTATTGGTATTAAGAAAGAGATCTTGATAATAAAGCTTAACGTTTATTTTACCTCTTAAGACGCTTTAGGAATCGAGTGAAAAAAGTTTCTTCAGCGTCAAGAAAGGACTCAAGGATCCTTAATAAACCGGTTTAAAATTCACATCTGGTTTAATTTATATATTCAAACCCGGTTTTTTTCATAATAAATTTAATCGAATCCAAATGCAATCATTAATCAGCGATGATGCATAAAGTTAACTTGTTGACTTTGGTCGGCTAATCTTTACAGTACTAATCCAAATGGCACCGTCTTCTTCATCAATCATATCACGCCACGTGGCTATTATAGGAGCTGGAGCCGCCGGTCTAGTGACGGCGCGTGAGCTTCGACGGGAAGGTCACTCGGTGGTCGTGTTCGAGAGGCAGAAACAAGTGGGAGGAACTTGGATCTACACCGATCATGTCGAGCCAGATCCTTTAAGCGTTGACCCGACACGACCCGTTGTTCACTCGAGCGTCTACGCCTCTCTCCGAACGAACGTTCCACGAGAGTGTATGGGATTCAGAGACTTCCCGTTCGTGAGCCAACCCGGTGAATCAAGAGACCAGAGGAGGTTTCCTAGTCACGGTGAAGTTCTTGCTTATCTTCAAGATTTCGCTAAAGAGTTTGCCATCGTGGACATGATACGGTTCGAGACGTCCGTTGAACGTGTTGCTCCGGCGAAAGAGAAATGGAGAATAGAATCTACAGAGAAAGAGAAGAAAGTTCGTCGTGAAGAGATTTACGATGCTGTTGTTGTTTGTAATGGACATTACATTGAACCTCGTCTTGCTGAAGTTCCTGGTACTTTCAACTTCTTGATCGAATGTAGAAATATAAACTTCATAGGAACAGTGAAACTAAAGTATGTTTTGTCTGGGGACATTTTAGGGATAAGATCTTGGCCAGGGAAGGAGATGCATAGCCATAATTATCGTATTCCCGAACCGTTCAAAGATCAGGTTACTCCTTTTAAAAGATCATATTATGTCAGGTTCTTCCGTATATAATGATTCATTGTATGTAAAGATTGTGCTACATTCAATTAGGTTGTTGTGATTATTGGAAGCTCTGCAAGTGCTGTTGATATAAGTAGAGATATTGCTAGAGTTGCCAAGGAGGTTCATGTCGCTTCTTGGTCAAACGCAGCTGATACGTTTATCAAACAGTCCTGTTACAGTAACCTATGGATGCATTCAATGGTTGGTTAACTCATAAGTAGTAGTACTTACCATAAGTTCGTTAATCAAGAGAAATAACAGTTCATACGTTTTCTTGAATCTCATATAGACTTGATATCCCAGAGATACTCAAAAGTTCACGTGTTTCAGCGATATCCAAGTGGATTAGCTTTTCAAACTCTTGTAGATCCTTAGGCAAATCACGTATAGTAGTGTAGGACAAGTTAAGATATTGCAAAGAATGTAGCTTTGATATCCCGTCGGGAGATTCAGAGAGCTTTTCATTATCTGATAGATCCAAAACAACTAGCTTTGGCATCACTCGAGAACTTTGCCAACTTCCCTTTTTGCAGGAGCAAAGTTGTTAGATCTCTACATTCGGGACTGCCAACTAAATGGTGAACCTTATTACCCATCAATGACATCCTTCTCACAGCACTCCACTTATCAACCTTAGGCATTCCATATATCAATGGATGCACAACGAAAGCATCTTTGTGTTTGAAAGATGCGATCCACAAGGCCATTTCATGAACAACATCATGCATGTAAACAATATCCTTTGCATGCCAATCAACATTCTCCATCAACAATGATGCACCAACAAGACTACCAATTATCTCATAACCTTCAAAGGTATCTAGAAGCTCGAAGCGAATTTTAAAAATAAAAATTATTTATTAAAAATATATATATATTTTAAATATATATGATACATAAGTATTAGAATATGTGTATCATATATATATATATATATATGATACACATATTCTAATACTTATGTACAAAAATAAATCTATTCCATAAATATCATTTTTTCTTATAAACTGGAGTTATAATTGAATTATATAAAAAAAGAGTATAAATTATATACAATAAAGTCTAAAATATTGAAAATAAATCTATTATTGGAATTAGAATTGAATTAGATAAAAAATAAAAAAAAAGTTAGAAAATCAAAGAGATGGAAGTTTGTAGGCATGGAATTTGGGTGGACACTCTACTTAAAGAAACATATTAAGCAATGACATTACTTAATTGGAGGCCTCAAAATATCTAGAGGCTCTTGTAATGAAAAAAATATATATATACATGTAAAAAAAATTTGTACCCTTATTGATCTAATTTTCTTTAAAAAATTTAACTTTTTATATATAAAAATATACATATTTGTAAAATAATTAAGACACTAAATTATTAATATTTCGGAAACATAGGTTTGGATCCGGATCAATTGCACCTATTATCCCCTTGTGAGCCGGGCCTGCACAAATAGAGACAAAGATTCCCACATCTAATTCGCCTTACTCTATCATACTATGTGTTAAAAAATAAAATAAAATATAACTGATGTGGAACATTAAAAATAAAAAATTATTTAATGCGACTTAATTGTATATAATTTAAAATTTATAAAATACGGATTTTTCTGAAAAAAAACTGAAAATTATTACATTTATTGTTAAGATTATTTTCAAAAAAATATATTGATGCTACTAATTTAAATAAATAAATAAATGTTTATGAATAATAAAACATGTCAACCCCAAAAATTGATATAAATAACAAATGTAAATGAATAATGAATAAGATTTAGTTTCATGTTTTCTTGTATCTTACGCATGTTATTGAGGATGGTTCGGTGGTCTTTCAGAACGGGAGAATGATTTTCGTTGATGTTATGCATTGCACTGGGTACTATGTTTTTTCTTTGATAAAAAACTGGGTACTATGTTTGCATATAGGTATTACTCATATCTAAGATAAACATACTTGTATATCTCAATACTCTTCCTCAAGCTGGAGCATCAATATTGAAAAATATGTCCATCTTATCTAAAATAAATATGAATTCCATATGTGACCATAGTATATACTCCAAACGTAACCATCGTAGAGATCAATATGGACGAAAATGCCAAATGAAATTCGCAGAAAGCAACACAGCGAGCATAACTTATATAAAAAAAAAAAAAACAAGGAGAGAGAGAGTGGGTGTGTGCGACAGTGTGTCTGTGTCACTTTTGAATAAACGGTTTATAAACCCAAACAGAATGATCATCAACTTCCACCCTGTGGCTATAATCAATCTAACACACACAAAAACAGACAGAGGCATTAATAATGGAAGCACTTCATAACGCAACAAAAAAAAAAATCCAGTTTTGAAAACAAATAAGAGAAGAGAAGTGAAAGGAAGCAGCTCATCTCAAAACGAAACGCTGGTGATCAAAGATATGAGACTGGGCTCCAAACCTCAAGCTTTGTTACGCTGTTATAAAATTTTTCTGTATCTAGTTAATTCTGCAATTAAGCTAAAGAAACACTAGATGTAATCATGTAACAAAGTTTATTTTCTTTTGAATTAGTTTAACATATAATTCAAAAAAATAAAAATAAAAAAGAGGAGAGGAGAAACTATATATACCTTCTCGACATGAAGATAAGAAGCGTGTTTTGGTAGCTTCGTCCTCCCATTCCACACCTTCTATCCATTCTTTCCTTCCGTAGTATATGATGAGCCCATCTTCACCCTGCTTGCCACTTTGGGCATTGAGTGGAAGCTTTTTCAGACTTGGACATTGTAATACACGCATCACCTTTAGATATGGAAAGGGTAGAGGACTCCAATAGATATTCTTCAGCCCCGGTACACAACACAACAAGAGAAGACTCAGGTTTGGAAAAGGAACAATCCCTGACACTTCACCTCTGCAGCCTTTCTCTTTGCTTATTATATCTTCTAGATTTCTTCCACCGATTATTATCAGTTTTTTAAGAGTTGGAGTGAACATCAGAAACGTCAATTCCTTTAGGCAATCACAATGGCGTAGAAACACTTCGGAGAGGCTGGAGAAGCATAGTTTGATCGGATTGTGTAGAGGAGTAACCGTCTTGCTTTTGTTGCATATCTTTCCCATCTTTATCTCTGAGATTCTGCAGTGTTCAATGTATATATCATGAAGCTTGTCCATAGTTTCTGGAAGTGCTATTCCAGAAGATTCCAGATCAATATCACTGATCTGTAAACGTCGTGTACAACTTGTCAACTTTTGAGAGCTCAAAAATTTCTCCAATGGTAGAGGACCATCATAGAATACTATGGATAAAATTTCTAAAGAATCCAAAGTTTCCAACTCCTCTACTTCACCGAGATCGGATGGAGAAGCTAAGCTCAATACTTTCAAATTCTGCAGTCTTGATATCCCAGCAATACTCTTAAGATGCAAAGGAAGCACCAAGTGAATTAGATTTTTCAAATCTTGTAGAAGATCCATAGACAAAAGACTTATACCAGTTTCTGACAGGTTGAGATGTCGCAAGGAAACTAGCTTTGATATTCCATCCGACAATTCAAAGAGTCTTTTATTACTCGATAGATCCATAACAGCTAGCTTTGGCATGGACTCGAAGAATTCACTCGATATATCCTTCAACGAGTTGTCTTGCATGAGAAAAGTTGTGAGTTCGAGACATTCAGGACTGCTGCCAGAAAGATGGACAATCTTGTTATTCATAACTGACATCCTTTTCACAACTTTCCAATTCTTAACCTTTGGCACTTCACTTAACCCTACACCTGCATGCACAATATAAGCCTCTTTTTGTTTTCCCAAATCAGATGCAATCCACAGGGCCATGTCACGAACAACATCATGCATACGCACACGATCCAAACCAGCCTCCATTAACAATGATGCACGGACAAGACTACCAATTATCTCATAACCTGTTTCCTCAGCTCTTTCTATACCTTTACTTCCATCTATAATCCCTTCGCCTATCCAGTAGCCTATCAGCTTTTCTTTAGGCATTTTGTAATCTTCTGGAAATAAAGCACAATATAGAAAGCAAGATTTGACATGCTCCTCTTTAAAGTTATCATAACTATACTTCAGAATCGGAAGGATCTCATCTACCATGCCAGAAAACTCAGCTGCATATGAAGTTAACACATTAATTGCGTGTCGCCACTCTTCAATCGTCCGTTTGCTTGCCATGGCTTCACCAATGACGTTAAGTGCTAGCGGTAGACCACGACACTCTTTAGCTACTACGGCCGCAAGATCTGGTATATTTGGATCACTTCTCAAAGTTTTTTCTCCAAGATTCTTTTTGAACAACTCTAATGCATCTTGAGGTAGTAAGCACTGGACTTCCATCTCAGCATCAACTCTCATCCGCCCACAAACTTCTTGAGAACGAGTTGTGAAAACTAATTTACATCCATTATCTCTACTTGGAAAGGGGATTCCGATCCCAATTAGATTTACTTTGGCCCAAATGTCATCCAAAAGCAACACAAACTTCTTTTTCTTTAGGACATTGTGTATGTCACACGCCTTTTGGTCTTCACCTTTCCGGTTCCAGTCTTCTCCATCCAAGCCTAGTTTCTTTGCAACCTCTTCTTGAATCTTCTGTATCTGTAGATCTTTAGATACCACAACCCAAATCACAAGATCAAATGCATTTTTCTTTTCAAGAAATTTATTGTTGATCTGTGTGAGAAGTGTAGTTTTCCCAACTCCCCCCATACCATACAAACCCATCATACTCACTCCATCTTCCATGAGACGGTTCCATACCTTTTCAAGAATTGTTTCCCGACCAACGATTGTAGGTTGAATAGGCCTCTCTACCACCTCATTCGCTTGAGGTTTCTCAGCAACCACTTCAAAAACCCCATTAGATTTTAGATTCTCAACTTCCTTCAACTTGAAGAAAACACGTTTCCCATAACGATAACTCAATTTAAAACTTTTGGAGCAAAATCCACAAAGGCACAACCTCTCAAGCTCAGTTGTTCTAACATTGAACAGACCATTGACTTGGCCTTCCATTGTTTCAACTCTAGTCAGCCATACCTGGACTTGAGCAAGCCTTCGTAGACCTTTGTTTTCCTCTCTCTCCACCTTTCTTAACAAATCATCTCGCCTTGCCCTGAGCTCTTCCATGGTTGTCTCCAAAGCTGTTAGATTCTCCTTGAGGTTGTGAATATAGCTCTCTTTGACACACAACCATTGAGTGACTTGATTTAAAACTTGATCACATGACATAGAGACAGACAAGCAACCACCCATTGTTGCAGAGAAACGGAGAAAAAGATAAAATAATTGTGAGGAGAAGAGGAATAAATTTCCGAGTGAGTATATCGCTTTTGCTTTATGAATGGGGCCATCCAAAGTTGTATAATTGTTTTGTTCCCATGGTTATGGTATTTATTTAACTAAACGATTTTTTTTACTATTAAGAAGGTCTTGAACGTTCGTTTTTCCTAAGAAAATTTTACAACTTACAAGTGAGTGTCAATTATTAAGAAAGAAGAAAAGATAATAATTTGTTAATGTGTATACAAAGAAAAATCTTGGTAAGCTTGAGAAACCAAGTGATGATCTTCCCATTCGTCTCTGTACGTCTCTGGATGCGCTCTCTTCCTCACACCAGTCGTCAAATACATATCTTTCCTCCACTCCTCTGTTCTTGAGCATCCGCATTGCGAAGCCAACCAATTATTGTACTCAAACTGTTGTTAAACAACAACCAAAACTAGTCGTTAATGTGTTTTGGTTTGGTTCCGGTTTCTGAGTCAAAGCATAAATTAGAGAGAGAATCTAAGTTAAGGAGAAATTCTTACTTGAGCAACGCCCATACGGTGAGTATATCGCTTTGGAATCCCTTGGGCTTCAAGTGTTGCATAGAAGGATTTGATATTCTCCATCATATCTTCTTTAGATGGAAGTATGATACGACCCGACAAAACACCCGCGATCCACTTGCTTTGTAGCTCAAACAAAGGAAACGGGACAACCTGAAAATCCAAATCGCTACGGTTTACTGAAAATAGGAAACAAAGAACTGTGTTCACATTTGTTTTAGGGCGATTAAGAGTTGTGTTACCTGCCATGGTATCCCGATGAAGGAGAGCCACGGTGCTAATGCTGGAGGAAAGACATCTTTGTACAATGGACCAACACGGTTATCATCTACGGTAACACTTCCATTGGTTTCAAGAAACGGAAAATGATACTTATACCTTTGGAAAAAAAGGGGAAAGATCTTTTTAAGTTTACCACATACTTAAAACCCAAAGCCGAAAGAAGAAATGAGTTTATTACCCAGTGCAATGCATAATAACATCAACCAAAATGGTTTTCCCGTTTTGAAAAACCACAGAACCATCCTCAAGAACACGCTCAATCTGCGTGACATTCAAGAAAACGTTTAAATCTCTTTCATCAACGAAATCAATAGTAAGTACTACTACTTATGAGTTTAAACCAACCATTGAATGCATCCAGAGGTTACTGTACCCAGACTGTTTGATAAACGTATCAGCAGCACTTGACCTACAAGCCACATGAACCTCTTTGGCAAATCCAGCAAGGTCTCTACTTATATCAATAGCACTTGCAGAGTTCCCAATTAGCACAACAACCTTATATAATCAATGCCAACACATGAATTATTATAAGCTTTACACGATCTTTCTTTATCAGCAAGTAATCTCAAACATTATGACTCTTTATAAAATAAGTAACCTGATCTTTGAACGGTTCGGGAATACGATAATTATGGCTATGCATCTCCTTCCCTGGCCAAGAACTTATCCCTAAAACGATTCCAGACAAAACACACTTTTAGCTTCTGTTTCCAAGAAGCTGTTTCGTTCAAAGAAGTTGACATTACCAGGAATGTCAGCGAGACGAGGTTCAATGTAATGTCCGTTACAGACAACAACAGCATCGTAAATCTCTTCACGACGAACTTTCTTCTCTTTCTCTGTAGACTCTATTCTCCATTTCTCTTCCGCCGGAGCAACACGTTCAACGGACGTCTCGAACCGTATCATGTCCTCAATGGCAAACTCTTTAGCGAAATCTTGAAGATAAGCAAGAACTTCAACGTGACTAGGGAACCTCCTCGTGTCTCTTCTTGATTCCGAAACGACGCCGGATCGGATCATGAAAGGGAAGTCTCTGTATCCCATGCACTCTCGTGGAAGGTTCGTTCGGAGAGAGTCATAGACGCTCGAGTGTACAACAGGTCGGGTCGGGTCGACGCTTAACGGATCCGGTTCGACGTGGTCTGTGTAGATCCATGTTCCTCCCACCTGTTTCTGCCTCTCGAAGACGACCACCGAGTGGCCTTCTCGTCGAAGCTCACGCGCCGCAACTAGTCCCGCGGCTCCAGCTCCGATGACTGCCACGTGGTGAGATCTTATCGGTGATATCGAAGGTGCCATCTCTGGTTTTTACGAGATTCCGAAAGAGACGTTGAATATTATTGATTTAGGCGTCTGTGATAATATGTGTGGCCCACAGAACCGTGAACCACAATTGTTCTTTTCAATACAAAATCCTCTTGAGTTAGTTCAAAACGCAGCGTTTTTATTGTATTCTAACTTTCTCAGGCCAACTCTCCACATGATACATGCTTATATGTAATATTTAAGTGCATTGTAGACCTCTATATTTTCTTTTAAAGAATATACAATTATTATTCTTTCTTTTTTTTGGCACAAAATATACAATTATTATTCAATTAAAAAAATGTGTTACAATGCACGAATCTGGGGCTTTTTTTTTCTTTTTATAACTTGTGATTATATTGGGTTTAGCTTTGTGGGGGTGTATACATCTCCAAGGCACCTTTGAAAGAGTGGTCGCCTTTCAGTCGGATTTAAAGAAGCCTGTTTTTAACATTTTTGTCAATCATTTTGATGAGTTGAGCTTGAGTTAGAGTTGATCCTCCTGCTATTGTTACGTTCTCTCCAAATGTGATATGCTGTCATTTGGAAACAGTAATGAAAGAGGAAGTTTTTCCGAATGTGAAGTTTTTACCCAGCAGAACTTGGGCTAGTCTACTCCAAATCTCCTTGGTGAAGTCGCAAGAGAAGATTAATATTTTAATTAATGTATTCATGAATTTTCCTTATTCTAACTTAGAGCACCAAACCAATATATGTATACATGTATAAGAGCATTATTATCGTTGGTCCTCAAGGCTGAAAAAAATTGTTGTTTCAATAGTTTGGGTACAATAATTGATTGGTTTCCAAATGGGGGGTGCTCAGGAACAGAGGAATAGAGGAAAAGATGTGTTTGAAGGCATTCATGAGGAAGATTGAGCATCCGGAGACGAATGGGAAGTTCATGACTCGGTTTATTTGTACATATAAACAAAAGATGAGATTCTATCAAGTCAAATACGATTTGCTGCTACATGTCAGCAGAGTATAGAAACGTAAATTAAATCTAAAAAAGTTTCTAAGAAAGACAAAGATATCATATCTAATTTTTGTGTTTTAATGTGCTTGTGGAACCAATACGCATATTACTGAGCAGAAGAAGTAGAGGAAACAAAAGTCGAAATTGCAAATGCAATATAAAGACATTCCAATCAATAACAAACAAACAAATCCATAGTAAAGATCATTGTCGACCCAAACTGAAAGAATGAATTCACATAAACCAATATATATACAGAGAGAGAGAGAGAGGCAGAGAGTTAAAAGAATACAGAGAGAGAGAGGAATAAACCCAAATGGAACTATCAACGTCGAACTTGCTGCGTCAGAAGAAGACTATGTCTGTCCGAATAATTCTAACACACAAAAAAACAAACAGAGGCATTTAAAGATGGAAGCACTTGATAACCCGAGGAAAACAAAAATAAGAGGAGAGGAGAAACTATATATACCTTCTCGGCATGAAGATAAGAAGCGGGTTTTGGTAGCTTCGTCCTCCCATTCCACACCTTCAATCCATTCTTTCTCTCCGTAGTATATGATGAGCCCATCTTCACCTTGCTTGCCACTTTGGGCATTGAGTGGAAGCTTTTTCAGATTTGGACATCCAAATACACTGATTTTCTGTAGACATAGAAAGGGCAGAGGACTCCAATAGATATTCTTCAGCTGTGGTAGACCAATCAACTCGAGACGATTCAGATTTGGGAATAAAGGAACAATCTCTGATTCTTCACCTTGGCAAGCTTTCTCTTTATTTATTATATCTTGTACATTTAATCCACGGAGTATCGTCAAGTCTTTAAGATTTGGAGCAAACATCAGAAACGTCAATTCCTTTAAGCACTCACAATCGCGTAGAAACACACTAGAGAGGCTGGAGAAGCATATGTTGGTCGGATTGTGTAGAGGAATAACTGTCTTGCTTTTGTTGTATATCTTTCTCATCTTTACCTCTGAGATTCTGCAGCCTCTAATGTATAAATAACGAAGCTTGTCCATAGTTTCCGGAAGTGATATTCCAGATGATTCCAGACCTATACTACTGATGTCTAACAATCGTGTACAATTCGTCAATTTACTAGAGCTCAAAAATTTCTCAAGAGGTAGAGGATCCGCGAATACTATGTATAAAATTTCTAAATATTCCAAGGTTTCTAACTCCTCCACTCCACCAAGATCGCAAGGAAAAGTTAAGAGCAATACTTTCAAATTCTGCAGCCTTGATATCCCAGCAATACTCGTTACTCTAGGCAGCTCTAAGTAAATTAGTTCTTTCGACTCTTGTAGAAGATCCATAGGCAAATGACTTATGTCAGTTTTTATCAAGCTGAGATACCGCAAGGAAGCTAGTTTTGATATTCCATCTGAAAATTCAGAGAGCTTTTTATTACCTGATAAATTCAATACATGTAGCTTTGGCATGGACTTGAAAAATTCACTTGGTGTATCCTCCAATAAGTTGTCCTGCATGAGAAGAGTTGTGAGTTGTAGACATTCAGGACTGCCAGCGAGATGGACAATCTTGTTATTTATAAGTGACATCCTTCTCACAACTTTCCAATTTTTACTATTTGGCACTTCGCTTAATCCTACACCCGTATGCACAATGCAAACCTCCTTTTGTATTCCCAAATCAGATTCAATCCACAAGGCCATGTCACGAACAACATCATGCATACGCACAGAATCATAGTCAGCCTCCATTAACAATGATGCACGGACTAGACTACCAATTATCTCATAACCTTTGTTCTCAGCCTTTTCGATACCTTCACTTGCATCTATAATCCCTTCGCATATCCAGTAGCCTATCAACTCACTTTTAGTCATTTTATAATCTTCTGGAAATAAAGCACAATATAGCAAACAAGATTTGACATGCTCCTCTTTAATATTATCGTAGCTATACTTCAGAATCAGGAAGATCTCATCTTCCATGCCAGAAAACTCAGCTGTATATGATGTTAACACATCTATTGCGTGTCGCCACTCTTGAATTGTCCGTTTGCTTGCCATGGCTTCGCCAATGACGTTAAGTGCTAGTGGTAGACCACAACACTTTTTAGCAACTACGGTCGCAAGCTCTAGTATGTTTAGATCACTTCTCAAAGTGCTCTCTCCAACCTTCCTTTTGAACAAATCCAATGCATCTTGAGGTGGTAAACATTTGACTTCCATCTCAACATCAACTCCCATCCGCCCACAAACTTCTTGAGAACGAGTAGTGAAAACTACTTTGCATCCGTTTTCTATATCTGGATAAGGGACTCCAATCTCTGTTAGGTTAACTTTTTCCCAAATGTCATCCAACAACAACACAAACTTCTTTCTCCTCAGGACATTATGTATGCCACACGCTTTTTGGTCTTTATCTTTCCGGTTCCAATCTTTCTGGTTCCAATCTTCTCCAGTTAGGCCTAGTTTCTTTGCAATATCTTCTTGAATATTCAGTATTTGAAAATCCTTAGATACAAGAACCCAAATAACAATACTAAAAGCATTTACTTTCTTGAGAAATTTGTTGTTGATCTGCTTGAGAAGTGTTGTCTTCCCAACTCCACCCATGCCGTACAGACCCATGCTACTCACTCTATCTCCCATGAGATGGTTCCATACCGCTTCAAGCAACGCTTCTCGACCGACTATTGTAGGTTGAATAGGTCTCTCTACCACCTCAGACGCTTGACCTTGCTCAGCAACCACTTCAAACACCCCATTAGATTTTAGATTCTCAACTTCCTTCAGCATTAAGAAAACCCGTTTCCCATAACGACAGCTCAATTTAAAACTTTTGGAGCAAAATCCACAAAGGCACAACCTTTCAAGCTCAGCTATTCTAACATTGAACAGAACATTGACTTGGCCTTCCATTGTTTCAACTCTAGTCAACCATACCTGGACTTGAGCAAGCCTTCGTAAACCTTTGTTCTCCTCTCTCTCCACTTTTCTTAACAAATCATCTCGTCTTGCCTTTAGCTCTTCCATGGTTTTCTCCAAAGCTGTGAGATTCTCCTCCAGTCTGTGAATATAGCTCTCTTTGACACACAACCATCGAGTGACTTGATTTAAAACTTGATCACATGATACAGTGACAGACAAGCAACCACCCATTGTTGTAGACACACAGAGAAAGATATGTTAGAGAAGAGAAGATAATAGTTAGGAGAGAAATGATGATAAAGGAAGAGGTACAAATTTCCTATAACTACAAAAGACTATATAATTGCAGAGAGAAATGATGTTGCAGAGCTGTATAATTGCTTTGCTCCCATGATTAAAAAAATATTGTTACTAAATTACTAAAGTTTTCTTGGAAGGAAGTGTTTGTTTTTGTGGGTGGCCTTGTAAATTGTTTTGGGCCAGGGGTATACCTTTTGATGCGGTAGTCTTTGGGCCTAGTTCAGTCTGTTACGAGAGTAAAGATGATAAAGGAAGACCACGAAACGACGCCGGATCGGATCACGAAAGGGAAGTGTCTGTATCCCATGCACTCTCTCACGAGGGAGGTTCGTTCGGAGAGAGCATTAGTCGTCGCTCGAGTGTACGACGGGTCGGGTCGGGTTGACGCTTAGCGGATCCGGTTCAATGTGATCTGTGTAGATCCATGTTCCTCCCACCTGTTTCTGCCTCTCGAAGACGACCACCAAGTGACCTTCTCTTCCGGTCGAAGCTCACGCGCCGCAACTAGTCCCGCGGCTCCAGCTCCGATGACTGCCACGTGGTGAGATCTTATCGGTGATATCGAAGGTGCCATTTCTGGTTTTTACGAGATTACTAAAGAGACGTTGATTTAGGCGTCTGTGATAATATATGTGGCCCACAGGATCGTGAGAACCACAATTGTTATTTTCAATACAAAATCCTCTGAGTTAGTTCAAAACGCAGCGTTTTGATTGTATTCTACTAACTTTCTGAGGCCAACTCTCCACATGTATAATATTCTTTCATATATTCTATTGTTTAGTAGCAAATAATAGCTAATTCAAGGAGATAAGAACAATGTTATTTTTGGGTTTTCGACTGGACGGACTTATATCACATATTATTATCATCTCATACACTATATGAACTTATAAGAACATAATTCATTTTAATGCTTGGGTTATGAGTCATAATAAGTCATATACTAAGTCGTAACTCTAAAAGCAAACTTCTTTGTTTTCTTCCTTTATGAGAGAGGCGGCTTTATACAATGGTCCTCATTTGATCATGTCATCACATAACTTTAAAATCACCCCATTATTGTTGCTATCTAATCCTTTATTTTCACTACGAATCAGTATTCACTTTCCGCAAAATATTTTTTTTTAAAAACGGTATTGTTTAATTTTTATCTACACATATCAAGTGAAATATTACTAACATTCAACGTTCAACATTTCGGGGAACATTACTTTTAAATATACAAACACTCAACTTTCAACATTTCGGAGACATTACTTTGGAATATACATTATTCTGCATGCAATAAACCCACACACACCCTCTTCTCTCTGCGGAACAAAACCTAAGTGTTTTTATAAGCTTGATTATTCTTTTTAGGATTCGATCAAAGAACTTGGATAGTTAGATGTAAATCTGACGAAATCTTCATATGCTTCTGCGATGAGGTGATCGTCGTCCCAATTGTCTCTATATGTACTGGAATTGGCGTAGATTCTTTTGTAACCAATATAAAACATTTGCTCTCTCCATTTCTCTATCCGAGGATAGTCACATTGGTCAGCAAGCCAATTATCGTATTCAAACTGTAAAAAGACATAATATTCAAATTAATACAACTCCCAATCTAGATAAGATTTTGCATAAATGTCATAGAAAGAAAAATGAAAAAATATTCTCTACATACCTGAGAGTCGTCTGCCATAAGATGTGTGTATCTCTTGGGAATACCCAAGGCTTCGAGCTTTGCATAGAACATCTTAGTATCTTCCATCATCTCATCTTCTGATGGGAGCGTAACCCGACCAGACAAAACCGCGGCTACCCACTTGCTTTGGAGTTCAAACATCGGAAAAGGAGTGATCTAGAACATATAAAACAAACAAAATCAAACCAACCAATAAGTCCATTGACACATAGAGCAATAAGTCCATTGACACAAATAGTCGTCTACTTCATATGAATGCAACAACACTTGAACATCACTAACCTGCCATGGTAATCCGATGAATGAAAGCCCTGGAGAAAGGGCCGGTGGGAAAACGTGTTTATATAACGGTCCAACACGGTTATCCTCAACAGTCACTTCACCTTTCGTATCAAGAAACGGGAAGTAATATTTGTACCTAATCAAATGGAAAGTATCAATAAATGTTTTCAACACAGATTCACTAAATATGTTTTTGTTCCAATGTTGATTTTGTTATATGCGTAATCGAATAATCACCCAGTGCAGTGCATAATGGTATCGGCGTATATCGTCTTTCCATTTCTCAAAACCACCGAACCATCTTCTCGGACTGTTTCAATCTGCAATGAATGTTAGCTAAGATTAATCTACTGGACCGAATTCGATTTTATCATGGTCTATGCATGCTAGTATAACGATGAAAGATGCTTTTAGTGAAAATCGATTCATAATAACATGTTTTCTTTTTTATCAAAGTCATAATAAAATGTACAAATTGGATTAGTAGGATAAATAGGGTCGATGCTTTGATTCTTACAGTAGAGTGAAGCCATAAATTGTCATAACCGGGAAGTTTCTCGTAAGTTTCCGGTTTAGTCGATCTTGAAGAGACATGGACTTCTTTTGCAACATTTGCTATGTCTCTGCTTATATCGACCCCACTCGCTGAGCTTCCGATCACAACCACCACCTGTAAATGTAAATGCAGTTTTTGTTGTTGAGAAACACTTGATTCAAGATCATAAAGATTCAAATAGTGATCATGAAACCTTGTTTTTTTCTTTTACCTGATCTCTAAATTGATCTGGAACTCGGTAATTGTGGCTGTGAATTTGCTTTCCTGGCCATGAATCTATGCCTAGGGAAAAAAATGTTACAAAAATTAACATAATTAATTATATAAAGGAGAGGATGTTTGAATTTATTACATGCACAACATCTGTTTTTTTACATGATAGAAGAAGGCTGTTTTTTTCATTAAAGCAAAACAGAGTAATAATTGATGAAAAATATATATTCAGAAGGCTGATCAAACTGTCTTGAGCAGAGATGACAAAATATTTTAACTTCAAATGCACAGATTTTTTAATGTATTTTAACAAGAATTAAGAAAATAAAATATATTGTTACTTTTACAAAACAATAAAATTACGGTAAATAACGAAGACTAAATTTAAAACAAAAACTGAGAGAAAGTAATATGGTTTGTTGAAAAGTTCTTTTAGAGAAAGAAAAAAAGTTATATGATAAGAATAAGATTTGATAACTGAGTGGATTAATTATTACCAAAGATTGTGTTAAAAACAAATTATTACCAGGGATTTCAGCATGACGAGGCTCTGTATAGTGACCGTTACAAACGACGACGGCGTCGTAAATCTCGTCCAAGAGACCATCAGAGTTTCTTGATTCAACCCTCCACTCTCGGCGATCATCAGCCGCTGGCTCAGCCCTCACAACCTCCGTTTCGAACCGAATCATCTCCTCTATCTCAAACTCCTTTGCAAAGTCTCTCAAGTAAGCAAGAACCTCATTATGACCCGGATGTCTTCTCGAATCTCTTGAACCGTTATCGGGTCTGGTCGAAAATGGGAAGTCGGTGAAACCCATGCATTCTCGGGGGATGTTTGTCCGGAGAGAGCTGTAGAGGCTCCAGTGGATCACGGGTCGGGACGGGTCAATGCTAAGGGGGTCGGGTTCGACGTTTGGTGTGTAAGCCCACACGCCTCCGATTTGGCTACCACGTTCGAAAACGACTACGGTGTGGCCTTCTCGTCGGAGCTCTCGAGCCGCCACGAGTCCGGCTGCTCCGGCTCCGATGACGGCCACGTGGCGGCGTGATATTGTTGGTGGAGTTACTTCTGGTGCCATAGTTTATGATATGTAATGGAAAGTTTTGTAGATAGTTGATGTATGAATGTGATCTCTATTATATATGGAAGAACACAAGTACTTGTCAACGATGACGTGCTATTTTCCCCTGACTGTGTAAGCATTTTTCCCAATTAATTTAAGAATTTCTGATACAAATTTAACTTTAACCTTCAGATTCTTACAAAATATTTACAATCATGTAAGTATGATTGACCAATATAAATGCCACAACATGAATTTTATGTTTTGTTTTTAGTGTTTTAGTGTAATCTTTTACCCTTTTTAAACATATGATTCAAATTATAGTACCTTCACCTTACTGATCCTACTAATTGGATATTTATTCAATAACATTATGTATCATTGGATTAGTGATTTTAAGAAATTTTCAAAATAATCTATAATAATTTAGTAAATACTAGTTGAAATCCAGTTTATTCAATTTTATAGATTTATTTATAAATTTGATTTCAGAGTGAATTTATTGGGTTTGAACATATCTTCATGTTAAAAGTATAAAAACATATAAACAGGGAAAATCTAGAGAATTTGTTATGGATGCACAAATGATAAGAGAAATAAAATAAGCAATGGGACCTCCACCTATCAATAACCAGTTGCTAACGGTGGCTGATCTTATTCACCAGGATACGCATGATTGGAAATTTGGAATTGGACTCAGATACGTAATCAGTTCCTCATCACGAGGAGAACAAACTCGTATGATATCACTCAGTTCACAACGACATCAAGATGCTCTGGTGTGGCTACCGTTCAAAAGTGGGAAATATCATGTTAAGTCAGCTAATATACTATATGAAACTAATACGTGGGATTGTAATTTAGGGATTGTAATTTATTCAAATAATTGAAAGATATTTTGTACAAACTTTATGAGACGCCAAAAGTGAACAATGAATGTGACAGTCTCACATGAGTGCACAATGATATGAGACGCAGTCGCCAATTATGAAAAAGAATATCCACGGAAATGAGCAACTCCACTTTGGTCATGTGTATCTGCCCATGCCAAACAGTCGTATACACTAAATCGGACGGCTCATATTCTACCATGGTGTGATAAGGTATTATTTTCGTATACAAAACATTTAATTTATTTGAAGTATACGACAAAATATTAAAGTTACGTAAACGATTTTGCTCATTGCTTTCCAATGTTCTATCCCCTTAAGAACTTTAAAATCTTGTTGGTTTAAAAAAGAAAGTATCTAACCACTCTTATCTCCACTATCGCCAATTTGGACCAAACACAAAATTTAACCTACATTCAATATAAAATGGTTATGTGTGCTTTAGTGCTCGATTTGGTCATGGATATACTGTAAGTTTATGAGTGTAAATATTTTAACTACCATTTCAATGTATTTTCAGTGGAAAACAAACTTCAAATCTCAAAAATCTTAACGAATTTAAGGTTAAAAAAAAAAACAAACTTAAAAAGATTTTTATGGAAAGAAATATACAGACAGAAAATAAAAGTGATAAAATTAGTACTGATTTTTATCCTTCTTGAATTATTACCGTTATTAAGATTTAACTCAAAATATTTTTAATATTTGTTTACATTTACATTTAAAACTATATTTAATGTAATTTTAAAAAGAATTCACATTTATTTACAGCAATTAACCAAATTTATTTTTTTAAGATAATTATAAATGAAGATATGTAAAAAATTAATTAGAATTTTGAAAAAACGATTATATTAGTGTAAATATTTTTAAAGAATTCATAACAGAAATTAGAAAAATTATATTTTGAAGATAAATGTGTATAAAGACATGTAAACAATTAATTAGAATTTTGAAACAACTAAAAATCATTGTTCAAAATAAAAATTTGAGGAATTTTTTTTATGAAATCATAAAACATTAAACAAAAATAATTTAATTCAACACTTTCAGTAATTATATATGGATATTTCATATCAAATACTAGTCTTACAATTATATATTTGTTGTTAGAATTAGTTTAGTGCAAATGGCCTTGCCATCTCTATAAAATCCTTGAGTATAAAAGTTCAACTATACGCCTTCCCAAAGAATTGAGAAAAAGTTCAGTGGTTCATATTGATAGGAAAAGAAATTACAGTTTTGTCAACATTTACCACTGTATATATGGAAAATATACATTTCACTATATCAGTTTGTTGTATATTATTCGTCTTCAAAACTTTGGTGAAATCAAATTGTAATAGTCAGCTTTTTCTGAACAAATTGTAAAAGTCAACTTTTCTGAACAAATTTTAAAAGTCAACTTAGATGGTGAAGTGTCCAAGTTTTGATGTAATGTACGTACGGTTAAGTCTTCTTCTAGTAAAGAGTTAAGAGTCAATTGGATAACTCATGCTTTTAATGAAAGAATCCAAAAGCTAAAAGTGAAGAAATTAGCTTTTGACAAACGGACCCCTGAATTATTTATTGTTTTCAATTAACCACGTCTTACTATCTAATACCACCACGACGTCCACTGATTCTTTTCTCAAAATTGAGAACTAAGGATAGACTAACGAAACGCCTAAATCATTTAATTGTCACACAAAAGTCTAAACCATCACAAAAATTTAATTTATCTAACCATGCATTCAGCTTTATTAAAAGCAACATATATTTCTTTTTTAATACAAGTAGACCCACCAAAACAAGAGGCACCATTGTCGGATATCATCTTCCTGATTCGGGGAAATAAGAAGGACGAAAACTAATCAACTTCTTCCTAGCAAAATCCTCGTATGCTTCTTGTATGAGATCATCATCGTCCCATTCATCTCGGTAATTTTCAGGGTTTGAGACAAGTCTCTGGTAGCCACGGTCAACTTGTTGACTTCTCCAAGGTTCAACAGGCGGGCAACCACATTCTTCCGCGATCCAGTCGAGGTAGTTAGACTGCAAGAGAGACTAAACTTTTTCAGAAAATTCATTGACATCATGCTCCTTCAATTAGGTCGAGATATTATTCTTTACAGGGTAAAAAAATCAGTTAAACGTATAGTTATTCTACGTTACTCTAATTCTTCCCTCTCTCACTTAACTACTCAAGAGAAAAATAGAGAGAATCTTTTGTTACGTTGCAAAAACCATCAATCGGTGTTTAAAATAATGGACACCAATATATTTATTAAACGTTATATTCGGAAAGCGAGGTTACCTGAATTTTACCCAATTTATGTGTATGTCTCTTTGGAAAACCTAACGCGTCAAGCATGGCATACGACGCAATAAGATCTTCCATCATCTTTTCTTGTGAGGGAAGTGTAACTCTTCCAGACAAAACTGTAGCCACCCATTTGCTTTGAATTTCAAACATAACGAATTGTACTGCCTGATCAATCATAGATCAAAATCAATATGAGAGACGTGGAGTTCAAAATCATCCCAATAAAGAAATTTCGATTGAGACAAACCATTCCTGGTAAACCAACAAAAGAAAGCCCCGGGGCAAGCGCGGGTGGAAATACATGTTTGTATAAAGGGTCAACGCGGTTGTCATCAATGCTCATGTAGCCATTGGTTTCAAGAAATGGAAAGCGATACTTGTACCTTGACACATAAATCAAAACACATAAGAAATATTATGAAAATCCATCACACATTTTACATATAAAATCTCGCATAAAAGTACTGAAAACAACTAATGAACTTACCCGGTGCAATACACAATGGAATCGGCATGAACCACCTTCCCATTTTTTAAAACAATTGACCCATCCTCACATGCATTCTCTATCTACGAGGAAAATGTTAAACTTTCATTCTATAGTTTGTTTTAAGATGACTATTTTTGAATATTTATAATACAAAATTATGGTTTGATAAAATAAAGTTGTAAGTTTAATTTACCTCAGAATGAAGCCATACATTGTTGGTGGGCACGGAAAGCTTCTCATACGTATTGGGTTCAGTGGCTCTAGACGCGATGTGGACTTCTTTCGCGACCTTAGCTATGTCTCTACTAATATCGGCACCGCTCGCAAAATTTCCTATTACCACCACCACCTGCCAAAATATCAACACAAAAGTGCATATCACAAATGATAATTTTCCCGAATATTTTACAAAATCCTGTTTGGTGGATGATTTTGCAGATCATAAGTATTTCTTTACACCACGAATGCATGTAAAAACAGAGATGAGAAAAATTACATAGCCATAACAATATATATTATATTCTGTTTTTCATAAGATTATATTTTATTCTCTCCGTAAAAAGCATCCTAGGTAGGTCTGTTGCTTTCTTTTGAGTGGATTTATATATGAGGCTAGAATAAGTCAGAAACCTAAATGAGATAATGTAACAAAAACAAAACAAACAGAAAATATAATGTAACAACAAAGTTATTTGGGACAGGGAAATGTCTCATCATGACATCATTGCCGATTCCTTTCTTGTTTACAGCACGTTTTACCACACCAAACCATCCATATTTTATTTATTCTCATGAACAAAAAAAATTATTATATAAATTAGACTTGGGTACCGACCGTATGGTAGAACTACAGTAATAAGTTCTTTTTTCTTCTTCTTAGTTCTTAATATTAACGTCTACTAAACCGAAATTAGGGAACTAGTGCTATTTTGTACGAAAAAGTATCAAAAACTCGTGTCACATGGATCCAAAATAAAAATAAAATAGAGAGTTTAGGGGACAGAAATTTTGAGATTACCTCATTTTTGAATGGACCAGGAACTCTGTAGTTGTGGCTGTGGATCTGCTTTCCTGGCCATGATTTTATCCCTAAATGTACATATCTTAAGAGAATTAGATATTATTGAATCGAAGGTCCTTTCATAGTACATAGACAATGCACAAATAATTTCATAAATACAAACTTTATATTTATGAAATAATTTTTTTTTTTGCCAACATTTATGAAATAACTATATAGTGATATATTAATGATTNCAATTTCACTTGGATTTTGTTGGAAACTACCACGATTTGATCTAAATCATTCTTTTTAAGTGAAAAGCATTAAGTTACAAAGCATATATTAATTTGCAAAAAAAGAGGTTGACGAATAGAGATTAGCAACAAATGTATAGGCAAGAAATACCTATAAACAAATTAAATCACTTGCAAAATTATAAAAACATTTAGAAACTAATCTTTACCGGGAACATGAGCCACGTAAGGTTCTGTAAAATGGCCACTGCAAACAACGACGGCGTCAAAGATCTCATCGTTGGAGAAACCGCCGATGTTTTTAGACCGAACCATCCATTCTCCATTAACCGGCTCAACCCGAACCACCTCGGTCTCGAACCGGACCATTTCTTCTATTCTAAACTCTCTAGCAAAGTCTTGAAGATACGCAAGGACTTCCCTGTGGCTAGGATACCTTCTGGAGTCTCTTGACACGTCGTCGACACGTGGCACGAATGGAAAATCCCTGAAACCCATGCATTCTCTCGGGAGGTTGGTTCGGAGAGACTCGTAGACACTCGAGTGGACTATGGGTCGGTTCGGGTCGAGACCAAGAGGGTCGGTTTCAGCTTTAGGTGAGTAAATCCATAGGCCTCCCACTTGCTTCTCCCGGTCAAAGACGACGACGGTGTGACCTTCACGATGGAGCTCTCTGGCTGCTATTAAACCGGATGCTCCGGCTCCTATCACTGCAACGTGTCTCGAAGCGACTGGGTTTTGAGCTGGTGCCATTATTGTCAAATTTCAATGGTTTTTTTTATAATTGTTGGAATGTGAAAATATGAAATGTTGCTTTTGTCAACTCTGGTTAAGGACAATGGGTATATATATATAGAACTTGAATATAAATATATATTTTTTTCCTTTACAAAAAAAGAATAAATCTGCTGAAAAAAAAAGGAAAACATTAAACTTTTACAAAAGGGAATTCTACTTCTTAACCTCATGGGAAATCTTTCAACTACTTAAACTACTAGCTTAGTAGCTTTTTTTCTCTTTTCTTCTTAGCTTAGTAGCTTTCACTCTCATTTCTTAAAACTAACTGCACTTGGACACCAGATATATATTGGATAGTGCTTTTTATTAATATTTGTTATTTGCTTTGTATCTTTTAATGTTTAAATTAATATAAGTATTCTTCACACGAAAAAAAGGGATAGTGATTTATATTTTCTCAAGAAAACACACACCCTCTCTTTCACTCAGAATATTGCCTTCCAGATATTCTTAAACGAATAAGTTTCGTTCAACCTTTGAACCTTGTTTCTTTCCAACTGATATACACAAAAATACAAAGGCTTGGATCGTCGGTTATCTATGATGCTTTTATTTCTGTGTATTATTGGGTGAAATATTGACATAACATTATAAATTTTGGTATGCTTTAAGTATTCTGACACGTGAACAACACATCCACCTGTTTAGCAACCCACCTAAATCAATACACAATCAATGCATGGTGTTCACAAATAAACTTTTCACCACCCACTGATTGATGCTTGGCAATATATATGAACCACATAAAGTTATCACCACCCACTGATTGATGCTTAAAAAATGTAGAGACTGTTAAATTGCAATGGTTAAATGCATAATACAACATGAAAATCCAAGAAAACAGAATACAACAAGATGCTAAAGAAAACCTTCGGAGACAATTAACCATTGTTGAAATTGAAATGCAGAAAATGTTAGACGCTCAATGGTTCATCAGAAGAAAAATTAATTTGATAAAACAGAGAATAAGCTTTCGAAATAATAAATAGCACCTACGGGTTTTCTAGGTTCGAAGAGGAAATCATAAGATTTGGCATGGAGATCATATAATAACAGTGGCCTTAAGTGCCCACTACCTTGAATTACTTATTCTTCTCCAGAGTTGCTATTGGTATGACTTTGCATCGCCAGAAGCTAGGAAAAGTTTTGGTGAGATCTATCGAACACATTTTTTTCCATGTCTTAATGCCGCCCGAAGAATGAAACGACATATCACTTGGGTGGGCCATTTATTCCGGGATACACAAGCGGTTATCGAGGATGCATATCATGACGTCGAAAGGTTCAAGTACATGGGCAAACGGAGCTTTACAGATGACTTCGAAAGTTTCGGTGTGAAGATTGAAAGATAATATCTTGGTTTCTACACACTCCGTTAGCCAATAAAGCGACCCATCTAGGTACACGGGCCTCTGGTAAGAACGAATCCGATAAGGAGAAGCAGGGACAACGTACCTCCAAGCATTGGTGCTAAAATCGAAAACTTCACAAGTAGTAACATTGTTTAGTCCAAATTCGGATGAATTATATAACCAAACCGGTTTCTACGTGCCTCTTAATTTGTCTTTACCGAATCCAAGTTCAGGAGTTGGGTACATAAACGCCTCATCTAGGAGCTGTTGATAGTTTGAAAGAGGAAAACTTCGATGATATCTAGTGGCGGGATTCACTACAACACTGACACACGGTTGGTCGATTGAGTAGAGGCACACTAGACCGTCACAGCTACCATAGCAGAAGTTGCTGCCCGAAGTAGGAAACCTGACCATAGAAACTATTGATGACCCCAACACAATTCTCAGATCATCATCATCAGTATCACTATCACTATCACTATCACTATCACTATCACTATCACTATCACTATCACTATCACTACAATAATTCTACAATAATTGAGGCACACGCAAAGGACATGGACCTCGTGATTGCTTACGACAGATAAACTGTATTTTTTGGAAACGTGGGGAGTCGATTGTCGATTTCCACTTCTTGGATACCGACTTGAATCTAAGCAGAGAATCCACGGGAAGTCTCGCGAGGATGAGCTATACCACATCGTGGGGTAACAGTTCCACACTCGAGCCATATCTTTTCAACATTCTATCGTACCTTGATCAAGAGAGACGATCCAGGCTTTATCCATATATACAGACGAGCACCCGATTCGAGCTAGGAATCAGGAAAAAAAGTAAAACTTCAAGTCAATTTCATTCCATTTGTTAAAAAGGAAATACATTCTAGATATATGGAAAAACTCAACAAGATAATACAGATCTCATTAAATCATTATCAAAATAACCAAAAAAAGGAAAAAAGATAATGACTACCTCATCAGGCGATAATCGCATCAAATCTTTCCTCCTCCGCTTTTACCAATTGTTAGGAAACGACTTCTCTCCCATTCCTTTTAGAACAATCTTTATTCTTGATGAACGTTAAAAGCGGAAGATATCTCATCTCATAGCAAACTCAAACCATGTCAGTTACTAACCCTAATGTCTTCCTCTTTTTATTTCTTTTGGGTTTTGTTTTATTTATTTATATTATATATTTGGGCTAAGAACTAATAACCCTTTTCATTTGTTATATTAAAAAAAAAACAAAGTAACAAATAAACCCGTAAATATAATTTCTTCTTTTGTTGCATTCTTCACGAGAAATAAAAAATACCTTTCATTTTTATCCCATCATTTCATTTGTTGCTAATTTTGTTATATTGGTATACAAGGTGGCATCCGCCGCAGATTTATATTCTAATCACAGATTTTAATCAAAAACAAATAAAAATATGATTAATATTAACGTAAGTTAATACTAACAATGTTTTTTTGGGTGCAATCTTCTTTTTGAACCGAGAATCAAAACATTTTAATATACGTATGTAGTCCATTTATGGAAGAGTCCTCTCTGGCAAGTTGGCATGAACACCGAAAAAGTGATGTTTTGACGTTACAGAGTTAGCAGGTGGGGCACGTGCTCAGTAGTAATAATATTTTTATCTAATGGCTAGCTATAATTGTTGATCGCTTGGATTAATGGTAATGTTCACCAAGTCAATAACGGTGTAGAATTGAGTTCGATGTCCTATACAATTTTTATTACCCCTTTTCTTTTACTTGTGGCAGTCATTATTTTTAGACAACCTTGCATTAGTTCTTTATGTTTTTGGTTTACTTCTTCCCTTTAATATTTATTTAAGTTCCAAACAGTTTTATTTTATTTATCTTTCAGATTAAGCTTTATCTAACGTTTTAGATTATAGTTTTGTGTGATATTGTTACATATGTAAATTTCAACATTTATTTATTTAATCAAGTGGTTGTGGTCAAGTAGTTTTTATTTGGGGAAGAGTCATACCCTTAGTCTACACTACATGATTTTCCTTAATTATAAAATTACTAAACATTTTTTCCCTTGACCATATAGATATAAGTTCATATTTTAGAGTCCATTTGCATATATAAAAAAAGTAAAGAAAAGGTCTATTTATAAGTTAAATTTTCTTTATGGAATTAGTTAGGATTCGGCTCAAATACTCTCTTAATTATTAAAAAAAACATTTATTTACGTTTATAATTATAATTATTAGGAGTAATAGCAATCATTTAATTAAACATAAACACTAACATGTCCATTTGATTTTATAAATAGTAAATTCTCTAGTTTATTTAAAACAAAATTTTATCATTTCTTATTTGCATTACAATTGAATTTTAAACTAATTCTGTTGTTTATATTTTTTTATAGTAGAAATATTAAAATAATTAAACCAACACATATCCAAATAAAATAAATATTTAATAGTATTAGTTTCGAATTTGCTATCTTAAATTATTATCTAAAAATATTCAAAATTTTTTTCTTTTTATTAAAATTTTACAATTTTATTTGTTGCACGCAATCAAAATTAACAATTTTGTCTTTCAAATTCTGATTCAAGTTTATGTCTGATATTATAAAATTATAACCAAAATTTTCTGAAAAGATATGTATATATATATATATATATAATTAGATGATTATATTTTCGAATTAAAAATAAATAATTCTATAAAAATAATAAATAAAAAAGTAAAAAACTATAATTTGATGCAGAATACTACCTATTACATGGTAATAGAAGATTGTAATATTAGGTCATTATGAAATTTATATTATTACGGAATTGATATTAAGAAGAGTATTTGAGCCGAACGGTACGTTTCTGGTACGTGCACGTGACGGGGACAGCAAGGAAACGTCCCGGTGACGTCTCGGTGAATGCAGGGACGGCAAGTAAATAATGGGTACGGGTGGGAACTGATACTGGGACGTTTCCCAAACGTTTTTCTTTAAAAAATTAGGAAATTTAACTATCTTTCATAAACACTAAAAGAAAAAGTAAATAATAGGTATATTAACTAGGGTTATGGCAGCAAAAAGAAAAAATTAGGGTTCTATATCTAAACTCATCACGTATCTTCTCTTTCTCTTTACTTTGACGTCTCAAAGCCTCTGTTTTTGGCCTTTTATTTACCTCTGTTTATGTCTCTGTTTGCTTAACCTCTCCATTCTTAGAACTGTAAAACGACATAAAGAATGCATAATCGTATTATTCATAATCTATTCTTATATATTTATTGAAGTACCCCTAAGGTACCCGTATCTATAGATATTTTACTTTGCCGTTTTCCGTCCCCGTTTCCGTACCCGTTTTTTTTTTGTTCCCGTACCGTTCCAGTGCTACTTAGCATTGCAGAGATCAGAGATGTGATAGGCAAAACATTTGGCTTACCAAATCACAACGGATTGTCATGAAGAAAAGGGGTCAGATTTTAACTAAAGTATGTTTACTTCTTATAAGCATTGGACGCTTTGTTTTTGATGATATCTTGGATTGGTTCTCAGCAAGAAAAAAAGGAAGAGAGGCAGTGCAGATTTTTAACAGAGTAGAAGTTTTAGCTGGTTGTGATAAAGGAAAGTTGAAAGAGCTACCATTTTTTGAGTTTCAAGTGTTAGCTGCAGCAACCAATAATTTCTCTCTCAGAAATAAGGTCAGACAAGGGGGCTTTGGTCCTCTTTACAAATTAAGTATGACTCTTCATTAAATGAGTTATAGCAAAAGATTGTTGACTCCAATAACTCTTGACATCTTCTTTTTGTTACAGGGGAAGTTGCAAGAAGGGCAAGAGATTGCCTTGAAGAGGCTGTCACGAGCATCTGGACAAGGGCTTGGGGAACTTGTTAAGGAAGTGGTCATGATTTCTAAATTGCAACACCGAAATCTGGTGAAGCTACTTAACAGGTGCATTGCAGGAGAAGAAAGAATGTTAGTGTATGAGTTCATGCCCAAGAAAAGCTTAGACTACTATCTATTTGGTAACTTATCAATTACCTTTCTTTTTCCAAAACTCTGTTCCAATGTTGACACCAAGTAAATTAACAGAAGACATTGTGTTGTTCAGACCCGATAAATGCGAAACTTCTTGATTGGAAGACACGATTCAACATCATCAATGGAATATGCAGAGGTTGTATGTACCTTCACAGAGATTCTAGGCTGAGAATCATTCACAGAGATCCATGCCAAATCTTCTATGTTTAATAGGCATGGTCAATCTGGAACGAAGGAGAGATTAGTGGTCTAGCGGATCCTGAGATCTTTGACCAAGCCTTTGAGAAAGAAATACGAAAATGCGCTCACATCGAGATTTTATGTGTGCAAGAATCTGCTAACAATAGGCCAACTGTTGCTACAGTGTGTTCAATGCTCAGCAGCGAGATTGCAAACATTCCAGATCCGAAACAGCCTGCTTCTATATCAAGGAACAGTGTCCCAGAAACTGAGTCTTCTGAGACAGTAGTCTTAAAGCCTCTATCAACAATGTCACCATCACAGATGTTTCAGCACAATTAGGTATTTTTTTGCGCCTAAAAATAAAAATTTATTAATATTTTAGATTTTTTTCATTAATCTAGATATATAAAATTAAAACCATAAAAATAATTATTTGTAATTTTATTTTCTTTCAGTTTGAAAATCAATTTATTAACATTCGTTTTATTTTATTTTGGATAACTGAAAACATTCTTTTTTTTTAGATTATATTTTATTTATTATATATATTAGCTAATAAATTTGGATTATGTATTTGGTTTGTTTTGTTTAAAATATATTAAATCAATCATAACTGTGTTTTTTTTAATAAGCTGGCCATCAATTTCACAAAACAAAATATTTTCTCATGTTGTAATTCAAATAAAATCAAGAATTTAAAATTTTAATTAGTCGTATATTTACACTGATTAATGGATATAAATATATTTTTCAATATTTAAACATATATCAATCTTATAATCAAAATACTTTATCTTATATTAAATCAAATAAATTTAAAAAAAATTAAAAGTTTGGTTAGTATCTTTTTACACAAATTAATATCTCTAAGTACAATCTTATACTAAATCATACTTAAATTTTTGATCTATAATCAATATTATCTTGTTTTTTTATATGTTAAGACACATTTATCATTAATTTTAACCAAAACGTATATGTAATTATATTAAAATTTGCTGATACTTTTTTATTTTAAATTAATGTGGAAACTTATTATACTTACAATTATATTTTATTTTATATTTTAATAATAATAATAATATAAAACTTATAATATCTAACCAAATTTTTCTTCTCTTATTTTAAAAATCTTACCAATATTTAAATTTTTACTATTAAAATTATCCATATCATAATAAAATTAAAGATATGTCACATTTCTAATATACCATATCATAATTTTTTTTTAATGAATATGGTGATGACAAATTACTTCTCAAATAATATCTAGGAGACTGAACTGATAATAAATAATTTTAAAATATTTTGTATTCAACAAATTAAATGGAATTATTTTAAATTATGAACTAAAGATCAAAAATAACTGCATTAACCAAATTTAATCAAAACTATTTGAGTTTAACTGAATTTATACTTTGTTCGATTATTTTTGGTAAAAAAAAAAAACTTAACTAAACTATCCAACTATTTGAATAATCCTAAGTTGCAGACTTGCAGCCCTAATTGGCTTGTTTAAAACTCTAAAGGAATATCTTGATGACAGAACTCTATTGTCTCAAACTGAAACCGTATTGTGAATTCCTTCACAACCACACTCGGTTCGATCACAAGTGTTGGGAATGTTGTAAGACATGGCCCATCAAAATTTAGACCCCACATTTCTGATATATGTATATATATATATATATATATTTTTTTTTTTACAAATTGAAAAATCTTTTATACTGGAATTCAACACGTGGCAAAAATCTAAAATACTAGACCAAAAAAAAATTCTTAATAAGAAGAAATGAAAATATAAATCTACGAATCCACAACCTAACATATTTTTGTTTTCACAAAAAAAAAAAGTATTTGACCACACAAAAAAATAGTGAAGATAAATAACATAAAATATAGCTAATTTACCCCCGCTAACCCCATGACCGGCACTAATCCTCTTTTTCTCTCTCTCTAGAAAAGCAATAGAGTCTCTGCTTTCTCGCTCCTCATGGTAAGATTTTTCCTACAATTCCTATAACACATAAACTATACTTACGCATGTATGTATTGATGAAATCTCTGATCATGAAACTAATGTCTTATTGAGATTGCTTCTTTTAGCAGCCTGTTTCATAGATCTGTTGGTCAATATAACCATTGAAAGCTGCAAACTTCTTCTCTGGGTAATAATTATTCCTCTCTTTTTAAAAATTAATTAACAGATAAATCAATTTGAATTAGACTCTTTGTTTATAGTATTTCACATGTTATCCAATATCTCATACAATGAAAGATATTGCTTTTTCTCATTCTATGTATATATGTCAATTGTTCTTTTGTGGGAAATTGTGGTAAATCATCAATGAAATATCTGGAAAAAAAAATTAGTACTTATAAGTTATAATTGAGATTTAATTGCTCAGTGTCACAAAATTGGATGTTTTGAATAGAGATCGTGATTAATCAACAACATCAATCTCTCTTTTATGTAAATGATCATGTATAAGTTTGTCCCTTCTTTCAATTTTGTCTTCTCCAAATTTGACACTTGATTTGAATTTAGGACATTGGCGCTGTTCAACAACCATTATGTGTCATGTTAGTAGTTGAAGTTATGCGTCCATAGATGTTGTTGTTTATGCATTTTATTAGCTAACTTTCATTGGTTAATGAATTAATTTGGAATCTGTATTGGCTCCTTTACTGTCGTTATGGTTTAGTTGATATTTTGTTTCATCGCTGATTGTATCTGATAGGGACGGGACATGGAGTAAGTAAGACAAGAAAGCGTCGTGATGTATGTTCACGGTTTGTCCATGGATGAATTACTGTCCAAGAAACGTTCTGAATCGTATGAAGAAAGTTCAAAGCAAAATCAAATTAGTATGGTCACTCTCTTCGGGCAGCAGGTAGATTCAAAGCAAAATCAAAATCATATATAGATTCCAACTTGTGTGTTTATAACTCATAAAGTTTGAAAACGTTGTTGCATTTTGATTATTGTTGCTTTTGTTCTTAAGAAACATAACAAATATACAAGTTCATCAAAATTTCAATTTTCTCAGGTGTATTCCGCAAAAGGCTCTCAAGATACTTTAGATTTGAGATTTCCTTCATCCGACGCAAATTGGTTTGGGGGCGAGAAAGTGATTACTTCAGGTGGATCAGGTTTGCTGGATCTTAATCAATCACCGGCTAGTGACCCGGTTTCCAATCATCATCAATGCTTCTTCCAAGATTTGAACGTTCCATACATCCAAGAGACGGAAACGAGTAGAGAGAAGAGCGGTTTAGATAATGTCCATGGCAAAGACAGTACAGCATCTCCAGCTTCATGCTGTACCACTGAAAACAACTCAAGGACAGAAGTAGAAGATTCGTCTGAAGTAATTCGAGTCGCAGCTGAATCTTTACTCGACATTTCAGTCAGCCAAAGTCAGGACTCTCCATTCAAGCATGCATCAAGGCCTAACAGCTCATCTCAAGAACTTTTAGATAAACTTGAGATGAGTAAAGAAGTGGAACCGACTTGTTCTTACGATTCATATGAGCTTCACACTTTAGGAATTATCGAAACCATCCCTGAAGATGTATGTTGTGTGTCATCAAAGGCTAAAGATGAATTGAGTAACAAGAAAGAGGTTGGAGTCAAGCTGAGAAGAGGGAGGAGAATGAAGAATTTCCAAAAGGAAATACTCCCGGAACTTGTATCGCTTTCTAGACACGAGATACGTGAAGATATAAACATCTTGGAGACGGTTTTGAGATCGAGAGAATACAAGAAGATGCAGGGAAAGACAAGAGATGGAAAATGCAAAGAGAACACAAGCAACAACAAAGGGTCCACTCAAAGGTATGTAGGTAGAAGAAGGAGATAAAGCGAATGATGTTTGCCGTTTAATAGACATTGCTATAGTTCCATTGATTTTGCTAACACATAGAGGATTCGGATCGTAGCTTATGATCATTGAGCTAAGTAATAGGAGAAAGTTAGAATTCTTTTGAGTCTATGATCTTCAAATTCTTACTGAACCGATGTGAAAATTAATACTTTGTCAAATTTTAATACTCGTTTAGAGGTGATTTCAAAAATAATTTGATGGGCCTAATGGGCCTACTGGATATCATTTTAGATCAGGCATTTAGGTCTTTTCGTTGTTTTTTTCCCAATGTTTCATCGCTTCTAAAATATTCTCCATGTGACTCCAATGAACTTTCATGATTTCATTTTCAATTTTTACTCCTTTTCACTTTTTTTTTTCACTTTACATCTTTTACAAATGCTCTTTAAACGGAATAACTTTTACACTGATTATTCTTTCTTCTGAAGTACTCTCAGTGAAAAATTTGAAAAACAAAATAGTAATACTTATTTTATATTAACAAAAGTTACGAAATTTGAAATTTCCAATTATAGTTTTCACTTTAAGGAAGTTGACTGTGACAGTAACGTATAGAGATTTTAGTGAATCAAATAGTTACTAACTATAGATGTAAGGAATTGAATGTACGAATCAAAACACCCCCAACTGTACAAAAATATAACAATTGATTGACTGAGTAATAAAATCTATTTATGACATTGTAAAAGCCAACGCACCAAAATACGCAGTATTTACTCCAGCATTAATTAAGAAATCGATTACGCGTGGAAAAACAAAAACTCTAGTTACCATTTTTGTTTTTGGTCAACAAAATTAATTACCATTTATCAACACAATTTTCTACCAAATTATACATCGGAAAAAAAAAACATTTTCCCTAAACATTAGGAGAAAATTGCGTTGATAAATGAAATTACAATGTCAAAAGGTTAGAAAATAAAAATAAAATAGGCTTTTATTATTTTTTACAAACGGTAGATTATGAGAAAACAAGGCAACACTGCACGTGTATCGAACACGAGCAACTCGCCATCGGCACCACTCACTGAGTCAAACCGAGAACGAAGATCCGAGTCAACCGAGTCATATCTTAACTCGTTTTGCTTCGAGACTCTTCCAGCTATAACCCGACAAACCAACATTGCCTTCCTCCCTTTACCTCCGCCGGCCTTTTCATGCGCCGTACAACTTCCAGCGAACGTATATATCGACGCGCCACCGCCTTTTCCTCCAAGAATTCCCCACGCGCCACCACCGTAACTCGGACCCAAACAATAAAACCTCATCGTCTCGTTCCCATCAGCAACCGAACGCGCGTACTCTTCACGTGTTTTCCCTACGCTCCTAACCTTCACTGCTTCACGATACTCCTCGAACCGGGACAAAGTCTTTGACCCGTTTTGCACTTTAAAGATCATATCGATACGACCCGAAAACGGTTTCGGGCCCCAACTCGTCTGGAATATTATCTCCACAACGTTACGTGACTGATGCCCTTCCGCTAGCTCCGTCAACGTCGGCAAAAGAGGGTCACGAACTACGGTTGGTCGTATACGGCTCGAAGGAGTTAAAACCGGTTCGGGTTCTTTTTTAGCCGGTTTCGGATTGGGTTTCTTCGGTTTAGGTTTGGACTTTCTTGTGTCGATCACATCTTTTAGACTCTGAGTGCTCTTTCTGCAGCTGTAGCTTGACATTAGATACTTTGGATTCGGACTCGGGTTTGGGGTTTTAACCGGAATGTAAACATCATCGAACGCTTTGGACTTGCACTGCCATGATTTGACCCACCCGCTAGACATATCCAAGATCCGAACCCAAAGCTCTCTCTATTTTTATTTCTCTCTCTCTCTCTCTCTTTAGAAACTTTGAGGCAGATGGAATAGTAGAAGCAGAAGAAAGCAACATGGCGCGATGATTATGACGAATATTAAGTGTACGTCGGAGCTTTAGTAAATTATGATATTACCCTCCAGTGTAAACGGAAGGCTTCGCGTGTTAGTGTGGGTATTTATGTCTTATTATATTGAGTTTCCTTTTTTCCCTTGTTATATCAGAAATGGGGAAAAAAACAAATTTTATGTTGTTAAAACAGAAGTTTTGATTTTGATCTTATGTAATGATAATACAAAAAAACAAAACTGTGACGATAAAAAAATTGATAGTAGGATTTTAATGTTTTTTTTTTATCTTGGGACAGTCTTGTGATTCTTTTTTTATCCAAAAGGGAAGAAAACAAGGTTAATTTTATGAAGTCAGAAATTTTGGTTTTGATTTTATGTAAGATAATATAAAAAGAACAAGGCGGAAATAAATGTAAGGTAAAAATTGGCAGTGGGGTTTTATTGTTTTTATTTTGGGTACAGTCTTGTGATTCTTGTCTTTTTGATCATAAATGGATCACAAAAATGCACAAATAACATTTTTCAAAATTACGTCAAGTTTGTAACTCTATTTTGTTTTTATCTCAACAATAGAATTTCACATGTAATGTCTATTCAATTCAATTATGGTATCTGGATCTTCTAGTGGATGACAAACATATTTCGAAATCAATGTGGTTTTTAACGCTATCATACCAAATATATTCAATAAATTTTCAGATTTCATTTCGACAAATTAAATTATAGATTGTCCTCTTATATTCAATTCGGTTGCTGCGATCTCCAAACTGAAACTACTAACCAATCCTCTAGCAAGAGTTTTCCCCAAGTTGCCAAGTCCTACTAAAAATAATTCAAACCTTCTTAATTTTAGGATACACATATCCATTATCCTATATATATTGTATATTCTTTATGTATCATATAAATTTAAAGATTTATTAGTCATAGTGGTACTAGTTTGAGCAAAAGCAAAACTGTTCTTCGATGTATTTCTAATTTTCTACACCACTAGTTTTGTAAAAATGAAAATTTGTTGTCGTCTTTGAATCAATCATTGATCAATGGTACTAGTTTGAATTAATAAAACACCAAAATTTGTCAAATATCTTGAATACTTTCGTACTCTTTGATCACCCTTTTAATATTCAGCTCAATGTAAATTCATTCTCACGGTTTCAGGAGTTAACATCATATAATTCTTGAATAAAACCAAGTAAGATACAGTAAAAATATAATATTAAAATAGATATGTTCTAGGATATGCGTATCTTAATTACTTGTCATCCTACTCTTATAAAAATATATTGTTAGCTTTAAAATAGGGGTCTATCGTGCTTATGGAATCTTTTGGAATTTAGAGATTTACAAAAACAAAATGGAAGAATAGAAGAATAGAAAGAGAATGGAAGCTGCCAACGACGGACTAATAAAACAAATCGCACTGAAAATTTTGAAATTCTCACATATGACGCCCATTTTCTTCTCCTTGTCGTCTCCCTCTTTTTTCATTCTTTAATTACACATTTGGAAATTATTACTTATAATATTCTACCCTAATCATACTAATTGGCCTTCTTAAACCTACTTGAGTATTTGATTAATAAAATGATAAATGCTTATAAATCTTTGTTGGTTCCACTAGTAACTATATTCACAAATTTTGCCAACTTTTGTGTCTTTTAAATCTTCTAGCATATTTCCTCTATTATAAACGTAAATTTCCAATCATAATATATGTTGTTTACTATAAACATATGTTATACACACTTTTTCAATCAATTTGGCTCAGTGGCACATTTTATATGTCTATATGAATATATATATATATATATATATATATATATATATATATGTATGTATGTGTGTAAGACATATTTTACTAATTTTAGATAAATAAAAAATATTTTTTCTTTCTGCAGATATTATATTTTTGGTTAAATTATAGACTAACCATTTGATTAACAGCTATGTATATATATGCACTTGTTTATGATATTCGGATCTCATCAATCAAGCCAGAGTTATACCAGCTTAATCTGGTTGGATATATAATCATTTGAAAAAGGAGAAAAAAAGAATTATAAAACTGTGTATAAGAAAATGTGTATGTAGAAAAGAACAGATCACCTATGAATTAAAAACGCGCGGTATATACTATACTTAAAATTTATGGAGAAAATAATTTATTTATAGTGAAGAAACTTTTGGGAGAGTGGGTCGTGTAGTAACATGAGGAGGCCACAACGTTGAAATATGCAAACACATAATTAAAGCAATTCTATTAAACAATGCAGTAAAGCAAAACGAAATAATAGAGTAATACATACTCCCATTCCGCACGTAATCATAAATGGTTTGAATTCATGTCCTTACTTGAATCAAGGTATTTTAAAAACATCAACTAACTATCCTTCAATTTTCCAAATCTTTTAAAACGACCCTCCCTATTTATTTTTGAAAAGGTCGATCTAGATCAATTTTTATAAAATTTCAGATCAATTCCCAAAACTTCGTACGAGACATTTATATAAATATCTACCAAAACTTTAATTAGTGAAAACCCATTTCCATATGAATCAAGGAGAGAACCCACTAATTAGATAAGTTAGGATTTTTTTTTTTTTAAAAAAGATAAGTTAGATCAAATAACTTTTCCTTTATTACAAAGACTTCCTTAGAAAAAATAATGTTTTAGAGGATTCATTACACACATACGAGTGATCCTTATAAAAATATATATGTATTCTTTGAAAGTTAAAAGTTAAAACCAATATATAGTCGTAACTTATTGTTTATAATGAAGTAATAAGATCATTAAAATTCTGTAGAAAACTTGGTATTACGAATACACGAAATCCCATTTGGACTAAGCTGATTATTTCAAAAGTTTAGGGTTACGTCGTTGCTTGGAAAAGCTCAGAGACTATTTTGTGCAAGTTACACAATCCCTAGAGGCTTAGTTTGCCATTCTCACTTTCATATTCAAATTACACGAATAGTAATAGAATACTCCTATATTATAAAGTGTGTAATGATTATGAGATCCACAATAAAGAAATCAAATACGGATGGGGTTTGGAATTGAAATAAAAAGGAGAGCCAAGGAGGAAGTTTTGTTGGGAGGAAACTAGGGTTTTGTGAAAGATGTAAGTTTGTAATTGTAATGTTTTATTTTCGACAGCCTTTTTACTTCACGCTTTGCCCTAAGAATCTTCTTGGTCTCCTCCGGGAACGGTGTTCAAATTCTTTTCAATATATATATATATATTTTTTTTTTTTTTTATCCCAAGTATTAGTTTAATTATGAATATTATCCGGGTGAACCAAATAAAAACAATTAAGAACCAAATCATCTCACTCCAAGTTAAAATGTGGCACAATTCCAATATCTCGGATTTCTTTTTGGGTTTTTTTTATTTTCATTTTCTGGTAGTTGATATTTATTAGGATGGTATACATAAAATCTTTATAAATTAATAATTACTATAAAATAATAACTTTTCTGCTTTCAGATCAAATCAATATAAAATTTATCAAAATTTGATAAAACAATAAAATATTCTTTTTGATTATATATATATATGGTCCCAATGAAAATATAAATTAATAATTAAATAAAAAGGGAAGATATTATATTAAAATATGAGTATAATATTTTTTAAATCTAAAATAAATATTTTATTAATGTTTATCTTAAATTTATTTATTATATCAAATTTGTAGTGATGTTTTTCTTTTAAATTTAAATCCAAAACTTATAAAGAGTTTAGACAGGTTGATTTGTTTTATATTTCTAAATATTTTCACATGTATTATTATTTTTCTTTTAATTTCATCGTTACTATTGTGAATTTTAGAATTTCTTTTATTCATTTTAAATGTATGAAAATATATTATTTTATATAAATATTTAATATGTGTTACTAAAATTTATTATACTACGATAGAAAATTATCTTCATATGTCATTTTGATTAGTAATTTTTATAAAAAAATATTTTTTTTTAAAAAAGATATTATAAACTACAATAATTTTTCTATTAATTAATAATTTTAAAAACTAATCAATTTTCAAAATTTTTAATTTTAGCATTATTAGTTTAAAGTGAGTTTATTGTATGTAAATCAATACTATTTTATTAACACCTATCCAAAATTTCAAATATCGAAAGTTATAAATTCGGTATCTATAAGAAGTTTAATTTGGATATTTACTTATTTTGCTGGTATTTATTCCCGAACAACTTTTTAAATAAATATTAATATCAATATCAAACATGAAAATAATATGTATCAAATTTTTTTTTCCTCTCTTTTCTTTCATTTAAAAAAAATATTTTAGATAATATGTATTAAATTATTTACTTTTTTATTCTTTTATGATCCTCACCTATATAATTCAAAGATTAGTTCCCTTTTCTTTTCGTTCACTGACCACTGTGCTTCATTCAGTAGTTTGATGGTTTGATATTTGCCAGAACAGGTTTAAAAACAGAGATTGGAACTTCGAAGAAATTATGATTGGGCGATGGATTTACGATTATTTTGGTAATTGTGTATACAATAACATTTTCAGTAATATAACATATATATAAATAAAAGCTATTATTTAAGAATCTTCCTATTAAAATAGTATAGATATTAGAACAAGAAAAATCAAAAGACTTATTTAAATGGAAGAACAAGCATTTTTGATAAATATTTTGACGAACTAAATGTTGAGATGGGCTTCAAAATATAAAGAAATTAAGCCATCAACCAACCGGTTAGTTTTAAAAACACTTGATGCAATCCAATTTAAAGAGTTTTAAATGTACCGAGGACATATTTCAAGAATTCAAAGAACCTACGCTGACAAGAACGTACGCTGTTTATGCACAGGTTGACCAAAAAGAGTATATTTATTAATTATTTACGATCTCAACAATTCTCATCTATGCACCGTGGCACCTCGTATACAGTTATAATCTCCCACCCATCTTTTTCTAATTAACCACAAGTACAATCAACCATAATTAGCATAGCACTCAGTCATTCATTGTCATGCATGTGTGGTCTGAGTCCTAATTAGTATATATTTAAACAGTCTAATGAAAATCCTGTAAATCTTTTTCTTTTTTTGTTCACCAAAACAAAAAATCCTGTAAATCTATTTGTGAAAATAAATGAGTAGATATGTCTGTAATCACAGGTAGATCTAGTTTTACTTTGCATGGTTAATTTCTGTAAATATTTGTCCATATAAGTTTGAAGACATCTTCGTGGAACACATGTATGAAAAAACATATTAAACGTTGACAGCAAAGAAGGGTTTGAATAAACAAGAAACATAAATTACAACGTATAGCATAATACAAAAACTAGCTTGGTGAATGCAAGTCCTACATGTCGATGAGACCATAAGGGGTAGTATCTAAGAAATGCCCATGGGTTTCTGTAACTAGAGCTATTGGGCAAAATATATGGGCTTAAGCCCAATATGCTAGGCAAACAAATCCGACTGGATGAAATTCCTCAAATCCGGTTCACATCTCTTATGATGTTATCAAGTCTTTTTAAAAGTGCAGCTTGTTAAGGTGTTTGCCATATGTTTATTTTCACATCTATTTTCGTAATTGATGGACTAAAAACTATTAATTCTGCGAGATGTTAATGAAACAGACGTGTACTTCTATTTATCGACAACATCTTCCGTTTAGTACAAGCAGGGTCTTATTCGCGAAACTCTTTTTTGTGTGTGTTTGTTGATATTATTTTCTCGACTTGTCTTTTGACATTTTTTATATACGTATTATTAAAAAGAGAGAACCCAAATATCTTGAAATAGTGTATAATGGCCACTACTCACATATATAATAAATATATAAATAATGAGCTGATTAAAATAACTTCCACATAAAATATTTGTGTACAGAAATGATAAGTGCATTTGAGACACAAGTACACAATCTGTAAATTGGATAAATCTTTTATCACCTATGTGACACCTGTACAAATCGTAAATAAGGCATCTTTGGTAATCTACGTGAAGGATGCCTCAAATGTGTTTCCCATCATCTTATCTTGTTTTTTGTGATGGGGGAAAAGAGAATTAGTAATTTCTCTATCACGTAACCTGAAGAATATGTTAAATTCTTTGAAAACATTAATGTATGGAGATTGAGTATCAAGATTAGAAATGTAAATTAAAACAAAAAACATTAATTATGTATGGAGGTTGAGTATCGCGATTGGAAATGTTGATTAAGATTCTTTGAAAAACATTAAGGCATGGAGATTGAATATCACCGATTAACAAAAATTGACTCCACCTATAGGGTTTAATCTTTTTGAAAAAATTATACTTGGCCAATGTTTATTTATGCATTGGCTTAAAGCTCCGGTGCAGAATACATCCGCTCTCTCTCTTAGGTTTATCGCGGTGCAGACTGTAAGTTATGCATTATGCAATAACACTTTTCAGGGATAAGGAGCATTTGTTTAGCAAGACGCGACAATCCTAGATTCTTGGATTCTATCCATTTGAGTGGGCGATTTCAAGTTGCATTTCCAGGGATCTCCGCCCATCGAGAGTCCTTTTTTCTCTACTTCATGCGTATTTGCCTTCTTTCTTAAATTGTTTTGTGTTACCTTTAAATTATTAAATCTGAACATTTACCCCCAAAAAGGTGATATAAAAGGATACTCAACAAAAAGAAAAAAGTTGCTTAGAGAGTATTTTCATTTGAAGTATATTTATATATCGGAACGTTTCCTCTATGGATAATATGCCTAGGTTCTACTAGAGCAATTGGATTGAAACTTTGTCGTACATTAAATACGCAATTTTGTTGATTAAAAAATACTATTATATATTACCTAAAGGATAAGTTCAAGAATAAGAGTTTCATCATAATCTAGGAGCCTAACAACTCCAAAGATCCACCTTCAAAAACCCTTCTGTTGATTGCCAGATCAATGTTCTAAGGACCACACATGGTTTCAGTCTTGGCATTTTCCGTCAACTTCAGTATTTTTATATAATCGTAACAAAATCCATGTGAACTCAGTACGAAAAGAATAATAGCACTAAATTAGATTTATAGATGTTGATAGATAACTCGTCATAAAAATCGATTTTATAATTCTCCGTGTTTATGTACCTAATGTTACCAAGTAATGATCACTACTTATCAATAAAATCATATGAAAATTTTCCAACAAAAAAAATTATTTGAAACTATCGTGCAAAACTTTTTATTTACCAATACTTATTTACAAAAAAAAAAAAAACGATACACAATATTTTTCATTCATCAATTTGCCACCATAAAATTAACTAACAGTCGACGACAAAAAAAAAAAAATTAACTAACAGCCTAATTAACACACACATACACACGCGTATATATTATGCAAATGTTGTTAATTACTTTGTTAGTTAATTAAGCGTTTAAGGAATCTTACCGAATCTAGATTCCAGAGTCAATGCGCTATGTTTAAGAGAGTAATCATTTATGAAAACAACCTCTATTTTATCTGTAATCTAAAAAGAAGTATAAACCAAAGATTCACAACTTCACGAATATTCTTATAAAAATCATCATATGAGGTCATATAATGTCTCGGCCCATCCTTCGAACTGTTATAAAAGCCACCTCGAAACCTCCATTTTCTCCTCATTCCAATTCACACACACCAAGAGTCTCTAAGCCAAAAGAGGAATTTAACAATGGCTTCAAGAACCACAAGCTCTTTAGCCATTTTCTTGATTCTCAACATCCTGTTCTTCACAACAATCTCCGCCTGCGGTAACTGCGGTTGCCCTTCTCCCAATCCAAAACCTAACCCCTCTCCTAAGCCAACACCTAACCCTAAACCGAAACCAACCCCAAGCCCTAGCCCTGCCACAGCTAAATGCCCTAGAGACGCCCTTAAGCTTGGAGTCTGCGCCAACGTGCTCAACGGTCTACTCAACATTACCCTTGGCAAACCACCGGTCGAGCCATGTTGCACGCTTATAAAAGGACTCGCTGATCTTGAGGCCGCGGCATGTCTTTGCACCGCGCTGAAGGCTAATATCCTCGGGAACAACTTGAACATCCCGATCTCTCTCAGTCTGCTTCTCAATGTTTGTAGCAAGAAAGTTCCCCCTGGCTTCCAATGCTAATCATGATTCTAATTATACAACCAACACTTCATGTCAACAGACATATCTTCTTGTTTAGATATACAAGATGATATATATATAAGATCGATCATGTATTATCGTCTTTGTTTCTCTTTTCTTTGTGTGTGATTTATGTATGTGTGTATGTGATTCCTACAACTCTAAACTTCACGGTTATTTTTATTTTGTTTTCTTATACAGTCATTGGAGGTGATGTTGTATCGTTGGTTGTTGTATGAATTAATAAATCTTATGTTTAATAAAATTTTCGATCTTCCAATTATATGTATACAACATGAATATATAAAATCTTATATGACTTACGTCCAGGCGAAAACACGAAAATAATCATTTCGAAGTAAGATAGAGATGGATATGACTGCCACAGATCAGATGTCGAAGATCCTTTCCTCATAGATAAGGCAACTCGGCCATGTATGGATTTGATGTCAAGACTCTCGTGTGGTTGCTGAATATTTGGGGATCTTATAACCAAAATTTTCTTCGTATATAAGAAGAACGTTGTTTTGTTAAGTAAGTGAAAATTTGAAACATAAAAACAAGAAAGCCATACTGGAGATTTAAGAGGCAAAATCCAGGCTTTTTAATTTTCTACGAAAACAGAAATTCGACAGAGATATGGAACATGTCACGACAGAGATATGCAGGTCTTCAGAAAACTGTGTCGACCTCATACCATTTTTTATGGTTTTGTCCTAATGACACTGACAAATGGATATGGATTCGAATAAATCAATTGAAAAAGGTATATATGGAATAATCAATAATAAATCTTAAAAAAATATATATTGTCAACTGTACAGAAGATAAACAAGAGGTTTTAAGGTGTTTTCCCTTATATCCCTAGATTTTATTTTTATTTTTTTATTTCTAGAGTATTGAACATATTCAACAAGGGTTTTTCTTTTTTTGGATAAATTCTATTCAAAATTTGTTATGAAAAAAGAAATTAATTTTGGTCCACGAGTACCAAACAAAAATCTATATTATATGACGGTACTCTCTATCTCAATTAGCCTAAATAAAATGTTGTTTTGTCAAATATTGATTGGCCACATGCATAGGCATTAATAATGTCAGTATGTCACATTAGATCAGTTTAAACCCCGAAAAAAACATTAGCGACTTAATTACATTATCTAATCTCAAAATGGCGACAAGGGTGATGCACATCAACAGTTCAGTGGTGAAAGATTTGATTGCTATTCATCTTTCAAATGGATCTGACTTTGGAAAAAGAGTCTATTGAAAAAGAGGCTATCAAATGCGATAAGCAAAAAAACTAGCTCTTTGAGACTTGTATTAGTGTTCAAAGTACTGAAAACAAGGAGGATGAAAATAATCGGAGTAATGCCTCTCCAAGTAAATGACATCGACAATCCAAAAATAGAAGAGGAGAGAAGAAGAGAGAGATAGTTAACATCAATTCGCCATCTAGATTCTCTGTATTAGTGGAGACTGAGAGGAGGAAAGCATCGTAATTAAAGAGAAAGCAAAAACAAGTCAGAATAAAAAAACAGAGGAAATTGAAAAACAATCCACAGTGGAGGAAATGGTAAATGATGAGAAGCAGGAGGAACAAGAGATCTGTCCCTCTTTTGGTGTAACAAGCATAAGGGTCCAAAAGGAAACAAAATAATACTAATCTCGTGTTTAGTTTTTGGAATGATCTGCAAAATATCAACAAATCAACAAAGCATTATGATCCGTGAGTATGTAAATCAAGATATTATGCATGCAGTTGGGATGTTAATTAGAGACACGAAAAAAAGAAAATGTGTTCTTGGATTCTTGATTCTATTTTCCAAAGCTGATAATTAATGTCTAGTCTAATTATGAGTTTAATCAACTGGATTTGTAGTAGCCACGTAATCCTTTTTATTTTCAAAGCTTTTCTACCTAGAGGAATAAACTCGCCAATTTTACCTCATATAGTTATATACCAAAGAAGTTAAAAGCAAAGAAAATACAAGATTATCACCCCATCTCATGTTTTACTATCTTGTGCAATGGATATCCAAGATAATGACCAACAGTTAATGTATTCTCCCCAAATTCCTGTTAATAATAGATCGGCACTAAAGACATGCTATATTGATGGAGAACTTTATGTTGGCTATAGAGCTAGTTTTTTTTTTTTTTTTTTTATAAATAGTATGGATTATTAATAAAATAAAAATTTATTCAAAATATCTGCTCCACAAAAAAGTATTACCAAAAAAATTTATAAAAATCACTTGGACTAGTATCATTTTATGTGCTAAAAAGGCGAAACTATGGTTTTGTGCCACGATTGTGTTGCCTGTCACCTCCGGGCAGTGCTGTGCTCAGGTTCTATGGGGCTTAAGGCAAATTAAAATATATATTTTTAAAGTAAAAAAAATAGCTTAAAGTTATTTTCAGAAAAAAATTTCTTAAGAATAATTCTTTTAATAGATTAAAATTAGAAATATAGCAAAAAAATGTTTGTATTAAAAT